>CM060433.1:8399851-8702983 GCA_030545235.1 Helianthus tuberosus | reverse complement strand
CAACTTAACACTTTGTGTGTTTTGTCACTCAGGTTGAGTGGTTTTTGGCTCCCCTTTTGTTTTTTAGGAGCAGATGCACCTGTAGTCATTAGTAATTCACAAAATGTTAACCTAATATCACTAATAATACTAGTCAAACACTAAGAAATGTTCACCTGTGGGGTGACACAACACACAAAGTGTTAAGTTGGAAGTGATGGAAGTCAAAGTGATAGTTGAGGGTGTCAACGGCAAATACCCAATAGTTAAGAATGATAAAATCCAATAGGGTGGAGATACAATAGGAAGTTTATTTGGCTAGGAAGGCTAGGAAGTGATCTTGACCATCCATTAAGTTAATCAAGGGCTAAGATTAAATCAGGGAAATTGAAAGGAAGAAAAGAGGTGCGTGAGTTTGTTCAAGGGCATTCTAGTCAATCCAAGCCAATAGTTTCTCTCTCCTCCAATTCCCCCCCATTTTTTAAACGTTAATAACTCTTTCATACGACATTATTTTTTTATAAAAATTGCACCAAAAAAACGAGCGTTTTTTATCTTTAAAACGAGTATACTATTGCTATATTTAAAAAAAAAAATTAAACCATTTGTGTAAAACGCAATAGAAAAACCACCAGTTACGTAAAACGCAATGAAAAAAAAAACCTAAAAAATGACATTTTTCTAAAACGCAATGCACCAAAAACACAAAGAAATGACTTATTTGTAAAATGCAATGTCCAGAAAACACAAAGAAATGTCTTATTTCTAAAACGCAATAGACTGAAAACACATAAAAAAGTGTTTTACCTAAAACGCAATGCACAAAAAACACAAAGAAATGTCTTATTTGTAAAACGCAATGGCCAGAAAACACAAATAAATGTTTTATTTGTAAAACGCAATGGCCAGAAAACACTTAAAAATGTCTCATTTCTAAAACGCAATGACCTAAAAAAACAAAAGAAAGTGTTCTCTGTAAAACGCAATGGACTGAAAATACCTAAAAATGTGTTTTACCTAAAACGCAATGACTAAAAACACTTCAAAAATGTGTTTTACCTAAAACGCAATGACTAAAGATACTTAAAAATGTGTTTTTTCTAAAACGCAATAGCCAGAAAACACATAAAACTCTCTTATTTCTAAAACGCAATGGACACATAAAACTGTTTCTGAACTGTTTGTGAATTGTCTGTGAACTGTCTGAATTGTCTACGAATTACTGTCTTCGAAATGAGCCAATTTCTGGAAAATTAATTTTTCTGATGCGTTTTTAGTACAGCAATTTAATCGAAAAAAAAATCAGCTCAACCCCAGCCAGGGGCTCTGCCCCTTGGACCCCGCCAGGGGCTGCCGCCCCCGGACCCCCGCCAAGATCGTAAAACGCAATGACTAAATAAAAACCCAGATCGTGAAAATGAAATTAAAGAATTTCTTACATGGATCGAAGCCAGTTTCTTCATCAATTGACGAAATTTGAAATGATAGAAACACTTATCAGCGATTGAATCGAACAAATCGAGTGATTATCTTCAAAATCACCAGAAAAAACGAGATTTTGAATGAAATTAAACTGGGTTTTCTTCGAAAAAAGCTGAAGAACACGTTGATCGGGTGGTTGAATCATTGATTGATGACGAAAATCACACTATAATGTAGTGATTATTGAGATAGTAAGTGAAGAAAAGGTTGGAGATGGTGGGTTTTGAAGTAACTGGGGAGAAGAAGGAAGAAGAAGGAAGAAGAAATGATGAGATTGACTAAAATACCCTTTCTCTTTATTTTAAAATTTGCCACATGTCATAATCCTATGGCTTCTTATCCTTACTAGCCAAAATTAACTTCCTATTTGATCTTTTCCCAAATCCAATAATCTTTTTTTCAATGGTGGGGAACTGATTAACTTTTTATTTATTATATAATATTATATAGTTAGCTTAGAATTATAATTATTAACTTTTTTTTTTTGACAACCAAATGGATTTTGTAAAACACCGTAAAAGTATATATATATAAACTTAGACTTGAAATTACAACCCAAGTTGAAACATTTCTTGGATCAACGTAGGTTTGAATAAAACCTTTTAGAATAATAGTTACATCCAACTTTTAAAGAGGTAACCTTTTAAAATAAGAGTTAAATTTGGATTTTTTTTTTAGTGCAACCTCTCTCTGACAAAAGTTACGGTTTTTAATTAAATTTTTAACCTTTTAATAAAAAGGTTGCATTAGATCATCTTCTAATACAACCTTTATACTCAATGAAGTTGCATTAGAGTCAAATACAACTTAATTAAAAAGGTTACTTTAAAAAAGTTGCACTAGATCTATTTTCTAGTTGTATATTAAATCGCGCAAATCAATAAAACTTGACAAACCACAATTAAATAATGATAAATTTAAATCAAACACAAATTAACAAGAAATTAATAAACCCTATCCTATCTAGACAAACGTGAAAAAATTTAAATCACCCACAAATTAACAAGACCTATCCAATATTGTTAACAAGAAATTAATTAACCCTACTCTAGTTAGACAAAAAAACGATTATTCAGTTATAATTATAAATCACACACAAATTATACAATATTCAGACAAATTGTGAGTGTTACCTACAAAGTCGGTGCAAGGGCATGATGGTTGGGGAAATTAGTTATGGACACTATGATGTTTGTTGTGTTAACCAAAGATGTAGATTGACTGATCAAGAGTATGCAGAAACTGTAGAACTGTTTTAAATGATTCACTTTATTGGCTACCTGCAACCAAATGAATATGAAATGAAGCCAAGACACAAAACTATGGCAACAGACAACACCACCACATACAAACCACATCTTGCAATACAAAAGTCCGGAGATTGGTGGTGTGCTTCCATAATGACACGAAACGCACCCAGATCTTTAACAAATGACGTAGTAGTCAGATTGAAGACACTCATCTTCTGCATAGAAGGTTCTATAAGGCAAAAGGCAGTGCTAAAGTCGAATGGGAGTTAAAGGTACATTCTGGCAAGAACAGACAACCGTCTTGCCAAAACATTACGAAATTCTTCCCAAGGTTGGGATGTCCATTGTGTTTCACCGGAAAAGAAAAGAAGAAGAAGTTTTGTGGGTGTTTAACAGGGACATAAGAAGAAAGAGAATTATTCAGAGAGAAGAAAACTCTGAATATTGATCAGAGTGTGGCGCCCCGGTCAAATATAATATTTATAATGCCCAAATTACCTTTAACAATGTGTTAGTGGTAGTAAGGGGTTGAACCACGAAGAGTTTCTGATTTGCGTATGGACGTGATTGATTGTTAATGTTGTCACACTTTATGAAGCTTGCTACGAAATTGATTAATTTGTATGTTTGTTTGAAAAGAAATGTCAGATTGAACCGTCAAGTTTGTTACTAAATTACTTGACTAAGAAAACTTAAACACTTCCAATTGCATGAAAAATTGATTGTAACAATAATTAGAAAACAAGGCTCACACCTGGTTCAACAATTGCAAAGCCTAAGGTTGCTACACATTTTTAGATTGATTTAGATGAATTTGTCATTAACGGCTTTGATATCACGAGGCTTAGGTGCCAATTGCTATCAACGTGTATAACGGACCGCAATGCACTTTGTTACCTCGGACAAGTAAATCCTTTTGAAAGATAAGGCATAAATACACAAACTTATTTTGCAAAGTCAAATTTTTTCATCACTCGACAATTCACAAATTTAGTTCAAATGTAAGACAATATCAATCAATTCATATACAACTTAACTTGTTACAAATCAACTAATAAACATAAAGTAAACCCTAAAACCTTACAAAAGTCTACACCGGGGTGAAGCCCGAGAGGATTAGCCGCTCATGACGAATGAAGCACGGTCAACCACTGATGAGAGCTTGAACATGGTCATCTTGAAGCCTTGAGGGTGATGATGGTTTGTAATGGATTGTGGAGGTGGATGAATGATAGATAGGATGATGATGATGATGGTGGTAGATTAGGGTTAGGATTGAAGGTTGTGGATTGGGTGATCGGATGGATTGGTATGGATTAGGGATGGTAAGGATGATGGTTCTTGGCTCCAAGATGTATATTTAAACTCTAGAACTCGTAACTCCCTTGAAAAATACCCAAAAGTGGGTTATAACTCGTTCGAAACACTCAACAAACGAGATTCAGCGACAGCACATTCTGGAGGGCGTCGCTGACGGCCAAACAGGGCGTCACCGATGCCCCATGGAATTCCTGTTTTTTGCTGACGCCTTATTTAGCTGTTTACGCGAGTTTCTGGCTGACGCGAATAGCCAAGGGGCGTCGCCGACGACCCATATGGGCGTCGGCGACGCTATGTCCAACTCTTGGTTTCCGTTTTCATCATTTCACATTCCCGGTTGATCCCGTTCGCTCCCTGATGCTCAGTAAAACTCCCAAATAGCTCCTTAAACTTCGTTAGACCTACAAAACACAATTCTAATCAAAAGTAGGCCATTCGAAATCGAAAGTCATGTAAAAACATAAACTTAAATACGATTAAACACCGGTTTTCGACCACACATCACATCCCCACATTTGTATTTTGCTTGCCCTCAAGCAAATCTGTTTTTCACTTTCACATGGGTAGAACGAAAGACACACTTCCCACTCTCGAGACTCAAAAGGAGGTCTATTGTTATGCCCGGTTTATAATTTTCACTATTCTAAAAATATTTAACGGTAAAATGATTAACACATTAAATGGTTACCCAAGATTAACCCACCCTTGAAACTAACACATCATACATATCCCTCTCAATGTTCTCTCCACTCGGTTTAAAATTTAGCTAATAATGATGAATTAGCAATTCTCAAGTAAACACTCGAACCGATTAGACCCGTACCCGCATAAACTTGCAACTCAATCATTCTCCACCACTGAACACAAATACTAAGCATAAGTCAAAAGGTCTTTAAGGGTTGTAACGGGGCTAGGCTAAGGGTGAGGAATAGGATATTTTAAAAGTGGCTAAGGTGATGAAAGTTTGATTTTATTACATGAACAACTACACTACACTAACAACGAGGCAAAACCTTTCGCCTTTTATTCAACAAACTACAAACACATCTTTTTGTGCTTTTTTTCACCAAAATTTTCTCTTATTTTTCATGCTATTTTCTGAATTTTGGATTTTTTTTTGAAATAAACCACAAATTTACAAGACAAACTACTCCTAAAATCGAATTTTCATCACACGGGTTAAAAATAAAAAGGTTTAACGGTCAAATGGCTAAATGGGTTGGTCAAACGAAAGGTTTAGGCTCGAAGTTGGTGACTAAGGGAAAGATTTTGGGTAAGGATAGAATAAATGGTGTACAAAGAAAAAGGTTTACCTAATTCCTTAATCATTCTTGTGCTTGTATTCAGTCTATGGTCTCAAACACATCAAAAGTTGCAAGTTCTATGATATGCGGCTAATGACACACTCAAACAAAGAAATATATATCTAAGATATGTAGAAGCGGCTCAAAATCTCATGTGAAAAGGGTATGATATGTGATATGCAAGACACATTAGTTTCTTAAGCGGATTATTCCCAAATAACCACCCGCCAAATACACATCATGTTACTAATTAGAACTTGACCATGACAAAAAAAAAAAAAAAAACAAATGGGTTGTGACATCCCTCATTTCAGTTACTTATGCTTTTAGATTGCTCAAACAAGGACACTTTTGAATTTTTTTTGAAATTTTCCTCCATCCCCACACTAGAGGTCAACATTGTCCTCAATGTGTAGCGTTTAAATGAAAGGTCAAAATCGCAACTTTTCTCCCCATCCCCACACTTGAGGTCAACATTGTGCTCAATGTGTAGGAATGAGAGCTTTTAAAACGCACAAGGGATGTGACATGACCAACCTCCCAAACTTCACCCCGGTCAAAATTATACACAACACACTCCACTTATTAACTAATAACTAAAGCTAAATAGAAACATATGCACCTGGTTTTCTCTCATTCCTCATGTGCTCTTCATTTTTCAATTAAAATGGTCGTCCTCATGAACATAGTGTACCTAAAAGTCTTAACCCTCGTGTAGAAGTAAGCTTCTCACAACCATCAAAACTTATTAGTTAAACCATTTTTATCATTTTAATAAAGAATTTACCAAGCCATGTTTTTATTGAACTTTGATTTTGTGGAAAAGAAATTTATTACAACAACAAGCCTAACTCACTTTCGTAGGAATCACGGTTGTATTTAGAGTATGCAACAAGCACTTTAAAACTCCCAATAGCTCAGGAAGACGAGGAAGGTCTCGTGAGGGTTATATAGGGAACACACCCACAACGTTCATTTAGCTACTAAAATAAAATGCAAAAAAAAAAGATAATAAAAAATAAAAGAAAAACTAAAATAAAATAAAAGATTAAAAGAACTAAAAATATTATACAACAACAATAAACATACCACCTCATGGTGGTCGAACGGAGTGTTTGTCGCCCATTGTAACACCTCGCTTTTTGGAACTTTCCTTATTTATAAAGTTGTTTGTATTTATATTTATGGAAACTTGTAATGACTTTGTAATCGTATTTCATTTCCAATCATTGTAATCCGAGGCTTTGATCGTAATAAAACTTGATCACTTTACATAAATTATACATTGATTATACATGCTTGTCATACATTCGTCTTATATACATGCAAACTCAATACATTCGTCTCTCATGCAAACTCATACTTGTTTTACATACAGTCAGTCGTAAATACGTGTTTTGATACTCTTTATACGTGCAAATACTTATAAATGCATTCACAATACTCAACTTATGTTTTCATACATGCTTTATACTTAATAATATGCTAAAAATGGAAGTTTGGACTTAAATTAATAAAAATATCAAACTTCAGGGGGCTGAAATGAAATAAACAAACTTTCCGGATTAACATCACGCCGCGCTACGCGAGGAAATTCCTTTCTCCCCTTCGTGTGCCGCGAAGGCCTTGAATCCGCAGCTAGTTGTTTCTTGGCTGCGGGTTGGCCAATTCCTTCACCTTTTTTCACACCCAATCACCTCTAATCTTCATTAAAACTCTAAACCTAACTAAGAACTATATAAACAAGCTTCCTAACACCCATTTTCACTTTTCAAACTCATCTAAACTCTCAAAACTCTCTCAAATATGCTGGAAAATCAAGAACAAGGCAGAATCTTCCAAGTACTAAAAATGAGTTCAAACTCACTTTTCTTCAACTTTTCTCCATCTTTTCTTCCTCTACAAAGCTTGGAACACCTCTAGGAGTGTTTCCACAGGTTTACCATGGTAAACCAAGGTGGAACATCACCATTTTGAGGTCCAAACGTTCTGTTTTGGAAGAATATATGGAAAACCTTTATGAAACTTAACTTTTCTTCATGAATCTGATGCCTAACATCTTCCGAAACTCATCTATGGTTATGGGACTTGTTAGAGATTGACTCTTACAAGTTTAGAGGTGCAAAGACTCTCTAAACTTTCTGTTTTGATAGGGTTTAAGACAACCCACAAGTGTTGAAATCCTCCAAGTCTACCATAGTTCATATGGCAAGAATTGTGTAGTGATGAAAGTGTAAACCTTGGAAGCCTTGGCTATCCTAACTTGTTCCACACCTCACTTGATGTTTTAATCTTACTATTACAAGTAGTTTACTAATCCTAAAGTAACACAACCCCATCTAGCCTCCAACACTTAGTTCATTCTTTCCATGTTGAGATGGCACACCCGAGTTGATCTTACTTGGCTACTTAATGAAATGTAGATAGTTGTAAATTTCCTTTTCATTCATGACCATCCGAATCATCCTTGTGATGATTTGTGCATTGATGAATTCATACAATGAGGTTAATCTTACCTCCATGCTTGACTTATATGACATCTATGGCATCTATGATACTTTTGATGGACTTAGCTTTAGGATTACTATATAACTATATACATATATACACACATACATACATAGCCGAACTGATGATGATAATCGGTTTATGATTATGTGTCATGAACTAAGGTTATTTTATCTGTTTTTCTAAGCTTCTCGTTTTTTATTCTAATGGGCAAACTAGGACCCATGAAATCACATACAAACTTAGTGTCGAAACGAGTACTTAGACAAGATATACTTTATGAATACATACTTTTTGTACTTTAAATTCCAATCCGATTCCTTCGTCATAATTCTGAATACTCATACACCTTCGTTTACCCCATGTAGGGTGACCTCGCTGTTCCAACCTCCAACTCTCCAACTCGTGGATTAAAAAAGGAACACTCTCTTTTAACATAGTTTTGGTTCAACTGTTTTGTAACAGCTGTTTGGACAGGCACAAAAGATGGTTGTTTCTTGACTTGTGATTTTGATGAACTCATGAGTGTTTTTGAAGTGTACTCTTCCTTTTTGACCTCAAAGGTTTTGAGGTACACACACTCCTGAGTGAGATGGTTTGTTTTACCACGGATGGTGCAGCTTTTTGAAGGCACAATGGTACTTGTTTTGTTAATGTCATAAGCTTTTAAATGAAAACAATCTTTGGTCAAATGATTTTTCTTTTCACAAAAGTCACAAAACAAGTTTTTAATCCTTTCTCTCTTTTTCTTCTTTTCAGACTCCTTTGCAACAGAGTTTTGAACCACTGTTGGGATGTCCTTAAGAGGAATTACCTTGGCCTTTGGAGCTTTTACACCATCCACTGTGGTGAAGTCCATGGGTTAAAAATTTTCAAGGAGGTCACACTCATCAGACCATGTGGGTTTGTATTGGTATTTCTCAATCTCCTCAAAAGTTGAGGACCCACTAATCTTTCAAGAGTGATTTTGTTTCCACTTTTATCAGTTATTTTAACTTCTTGACCATCCTTGTTAGTGGGTATGATTTCAACAGTGTTTTGAACAGATTCATTTTCAGCAGTGTTTTCAACTTGGTCATTTTTCCTGAAACCTATGCCAAATTTTACATTGCTTTTGATCTGTTTTTCAAGCATAACTTCATTACCTTTGCAGGATTCCACCCATTTTTCACATGTGATTTGGGTGGATTCCAACTCCTTTTTACAGGTTTGATATTTTTCTATCATGGCCAGGAGTTGATCCTTGGTTATGCTATGCTCATGTTTGAGGCTGCAAATCTCATTTTCCTTTTCTGACAATTTGATTTTCAATTCTTTTAAAGATTTTTCAAATTGTACTTCATCTTTTAACATTTTGTCTCTAAGGTTTTCATTCACCTCCTTAACATTAGCAAATGCTATGATGCATTTATCTGAACATAGGTTTTTAAGAACCTGGGGTGATACCTTAGTTGCAGCCATCATGGCACAATCACAGACATGTTCACTTTCTTCTGGCTTCTTCTCTTCTTCTTCTTCCTTAATAGGCCAGGGGTCAGACAGTGGTTCCACCAGTGGTTCTGAATTTTCTCCCAACAGTTGTTCATTCACAACAGCAGTAACCACTGCTTCAGCAATTGTATCCACTGTTTCTACACTTGATGCTCCTTATTCAGTTTCCATCCCTTCTTGTATAGACTCTAATGCTACAAAACAGAATTCATTACTAGAAGCATCATTCTCAGCAAATAGAGCAAAATTTTCATCAGCTAAATCTTCAGGTAAGGTACTCCAATCAACAAAGCCTTGGGTGAAGAAGCTTTGCTGTTTTGTTTGAACAGAAGGTTGAGTAGCTTGTTGAGGTGCAACTTGTTGCACCTAAACCTGAGGAGCTGGGGCTTGGACATACTGTATCTGAGGAACAGTGGTTTGGACATAGTGCACAGGAACAAGGGTTGCAGGGTGTGCATAGTGAGCAGTGTTTACATGAGCAGTAGGGGCATATTGGGAATATTGCACAGTGGTTTGGTTATTTTGTGGTCTTGAGCTAGGATGTGTGATGATTGGTCCATTATTTTGACTCCTACACTCTCTAGCAAAATGACCTAACCTATTACACTTGTAGCATTTTATCTTTGATTTATCCAACCCTACTTTTACGTTCCCATGTAACCCTGGAAATTTTCTCCCTGTTCTCTTATAGAACTTGCTGGTTCTAACACTCAGCAGTTCAAGTTGGTGCAAAATATCCATCTCCTCCAGATCAGTTGGATCAAAATGCTGGAGATCATTGAGTTCAAAGGACAGATTATCAGAATTCTGGTTTTCTCCATTAGCTGTAAAAGCATAATTGGATGAGTAAGAATCAGAGTTGTTAAAAGCTCCACCAGCTGTTATGTCAATGTAATGATCATAACCCTGATCCTTACTACCACCAGATTCTTCCTGACCCAAAAGAGCTGTGTTGCCAAATGTATAATCATCAGCAACCTTCCCAGTCTCTTGTAGCTTCTTTTTCTGGTTCAACTCCCTTTCATAGGTAAGGAGTCTACCATGAAGCTGGGTCAGGGTAAGTTCTTTGAACCCAACTGAATTTCTGGTTACAAAAGCAATTGTGTCCCATTTTTCAGGAAGTGACCTAAGAAACCTACTATGTAGAGTTGATTTAGCAAATTCAACATTAACAAGTTTCAGTTCACTTATGAGACAGCTAAAACGTTCAAACTGTTGTGTTAATGATTCACCCTTAGTGTGACAAAAGGTTTCATACTGTTGATTCAGAACCTCCCTGTTATTTTCAATTACTTCTTCAGTACCACCAAACTGTTCCTTAAGTGCATCCCACAATTCCTTGGCACTGTTACAGTGTAACAGCCTAGCATAAATTTCATTGGGGAGTGCTGATGCTACGATGCTAAAGGCCTTAGCATCTAGCTCAATTTTTTGAAAATCCAGGTCAGAATAGTTTTCAATTTTCTTTGGTTCAAAAACCTTTGGATCCTCAGCACTCGGCACCATTGGAACATGTGGTCCAAAGGCAACCGACTTCCAACACCATGTGTTTCGTTGGGCTAAGATGTGACCCATCCTACGCTGCCAGATGTTGTATTCAGATCTGACCAACATAGGTGGTTTGAAGAATGTGCCATTGTTGTTAGTGTAATGTGGTTGTGACGCCATTCTGGTTGTTTTACAGATACTGAATAATCAACTTTTGTACGTGATTACCCCTTACTCTGTTTTTCAAGTAAAAACAAACAATCGAAAGTATCAACGAGATTGAGCTGAACTTTTACGACAAAATGACTGTTAAATCAAATTTGACTGTCCTAGCTCTGATACCAATTGTTAAGATCTGAGTTTCTTAGATTGTGTTTGTTTAATTAAAGTGAAGGTGAAACAGAGATGAATTGCAGCGGAATAAATGAAATAAACTTTTGATAACACAATCAATGGAAGAAAAGTTTAAGCACACATGTTTGACTTTGAATCAAATGATTGTATTTGATTATAATAAACAATACAAATTGCATGCATGCACAAGTCTCCCCCTCAGACTGAGCTCACTAATTGTTCGTACAGAATGACTTAGAAGAAAAGAGCTAACAGAACAGTACAGGGTACTGTTCTATTTATAGTACAATACAACCACTGAGCATCTTCGGCTGACGTCACCATGAAAGTGACATCTAACTTCCTAACAAACTACAAACACTGATCTATACAAACACTGATTACTAAACTACTGATTACATAAGACAATACATAAATAAACCACTGTTTCACTTTCCACTGATGTAGTCTAAGCACTGATGTTGAGCATCAGTGCTTTCTTCAAAGCTTGAACAGTCCTTGAATGGGCAATGCTTTAGTCTTCAACAGTACTTAGGAGACATCAGTAGATAGAGCTTTAGTCTTTATTCTTCATCTGTGTTTGGCTTGTCATCAGTTGTAAAACAGCAGTACTTGGAGTCTATCAGTTGTTAGGGCCATTGTCAAGAGGAAAGTCTTTGTACATGCACTGCTTATGATGATCCACTATTTAGAACTAGTTTTGGCTTTATATCATCTGTTCCTTTGTAGGGTTCAATCCCAACAGGTTTGTTGTTTTACGCGGTCGGGGTGTGACAGAAGAGTTGGTATCAGAGCTCATGGTTATAGGGAATTAGGTTATTAGTAATGCTTTGACCTAGACTATAACCTTTCTAGGACCCTAACACAAGTTATCTTGTGTTTAGATCTTAAAGCAATAAACGTCACCTATCCTTAGGAGATTACCAAAACAAGAACACAAATTTCCAAAACGATTTTGAAATCAATCATCTATTCTTGGATGATTTCTTTTTGGCCTCATGCCATCCAAATTTTCAAAATCTTGTCAAAGTTTGGGTTTGAATAATGTGAACACGTGCAATCTGGAAGGGTGGATGCCTGTACCCGGAGTTTTCTGTCTAAGGCTAGAGTGTTCGTACAAATCCGCAGTATCGGACCAGTCACTCTTACCTGGGAACTCTTGGGGTGAGTGTCCACTTATAGGCTAAAGCATGTATTCGCGATACATTATTATGACCCATTTACTTTGATTAGTCACTGTGTGTCATTTGTTTGTTTTGAAGTAACAAACAAATGACCACCATCCTTACATTTTGTCGATATTTATGACATCTCAATTTTCATCATATCATCTCACTCGTTTTCTCTCATGTTTCCTCTTTTAGAATGCCTCCTCGACGAAACGTACAACAACCCGATGCCGAACTGGCAACTATTATAGCACAGCTGATGGCTGCTGTACTACCAAATCTCATTACTCAAATCAACCAAGCCAACAATAACAATAATGCACCTGCCCCGTGCAACTTTAAACAGTTTAACTCGGCTAAACCACTCAAGTTTAGTGGTTCTAAAGGAGCAACTGGGACCTCTAGTGGTTTGAGAGTCTTGAGAATACTTTTCGCCATGTTTAGTGTCCTAACAACCGTAAGGTCGAGTTTGCTTCTAGCGTATTCCAAAAGAGGGCTCTCACATGGTGGAATGGGGTAATGAGAGATCGAGGTGCTGATGTTGCTTTGGGTCAGACTTGGGAGGAACTTAGAGCTCTTATGATGAAAGAGTTCTGCCCTCGTCACGAGCAGAGGGCACTAGAGAATGAGTTCCATGATCTGAAGCAAGACAGTGGTGAACACCGTGCTTACACTGACAGATATGAGGAGTTAAGCTTGCTTTGCCCAACGATGGTCACACCTTTGGATAAGGCGATTGAGAAATACATAGACGGTTTGCCAGATCCTGTTCAGGATATTGTCACTGGCAGTAACCCGACTACAGTCCGACAGGCCATCGAGCTCGCTGCTACCCTAACTGACTCTCAAGTCAAGAAGGGTAAACTCCACAGAAAGGGGGATAAGAAACAATCTGACAAGAACGAGAAACAAAAGGGTAAAAAAGCTGAGTCTTCAAAGAAATCTAGGAAGCGTAAGGCTTCCAAGAATTTCGCTGTTACAGCACAGACAAACCAGACTGCTCCTAATCAGCCTGCACAACCTGCTGCCAAGAGGCAGTATGCTGGCAATGCACCCCTGTGCAACAAATGTAACAGCCACCATCAACCACATGTACAGTGCCGCATTTGCACTAATTGTGGGAAATTGGGTCATCTTGCCAACACCTGCCGCTTTGCTCCTAACCAAAATCAGGCAGCTCAAAACCCTGCACAAAACCCTCCTCAACAGCCTGCACGACCTCACTATCCACCTAGTTCTTGCTATAACTGTGGGGATCTGACCCACTACAGGAACAACTGCCCGAAGTTGGCAAATGCGAATCAGGCACAGGCTCGTGGTCGAGCTTTTAATTTAAATCCAACGAGGCACATGCAGACAATGAGGTGGTGAACGGTACGTTCTTTGTTAACAACCAACCTGCTTCTGTTCTTTTTGATTCGGGTGCCGATAAGAGTTTTGTATCCTTAGCTTTTGAGCCTTTGCTTTCCATGACTAGAACAAAACTAGGAAAGCCCTTGACAGTAGAGGTAGCTAGCGGTGAACCCGTTGTACTCGATTCTGTTATTCGAAATTGCCAGTTGAACCTCAATAACCATCTTTTTCCTATCGACCTCACGCCAATGCAACTTGTGAGTTTTGATGTTATAGTAGGAATGGACTGGTTAGCCAAATACCACGCAGAGGTGGTTTGTTTTGAGAAAATTGTTCGTGTGCCGCTTTCGACTGGTGAAATCTTAGAAGTTCGTGGGGAGAATGTAACACCCTAGTTTCTATTTAACGGTTTTACATGTAAATACCAACAATTAGATGTGTAGTTAAGACTACACATACTATAAAAATATGGATTTATTAAAACTTTTTCGCAAATCAAAAGTTATTCGACATAACGTGATCAGATTCGCCGTTTAAAATTTATAACGATGCAATGTGCGGAAGCATGTATCTTTATCGTGTTCGGTTCTTCGTTGAGCTTGATCGTCTTCCGGCATCCAAAGAGTACCTACATTTCATAAACATGAAATGCTTTAGTCATACGGGGTTTAAAACGTATCTAAACGAGTCCGGGAAACAAAACTGATTTAAAATATATTTTTGTACAGGGTCCACCGTAAATTACTGTGGATACCGTAATTTACGGTAGCCCCTGTTTTGATATGTTTCCACCGTAAGTCAGTAGAAAACTGGCGTAAAGGTTTCAGCCCCACCGTAACTTATGGTGGGCACCGTAAGTTACGGTGGCCCCTGTATCATATTCTTCCAATTTGCCGTTTTTGACACGAAAACTTTCGTATCTTTCAATCCGCTTGTCCGTTTGACCTACCGTTTCTTCCTACGTATTTGTAATTTGATTCTCCATTATAGGGATTTAAAATCCAACATCCGGATTAACGAAATTTAAGACTTTTAAGTCTTAGGCTTATTACCCTTTTTACCAAATTTTGACCCGTTCGATTTTTATTCAACTAACAAGTTTGTTTGACCCTTATTTCTCATAAACCTATTAAATTCAATGATGTTTAACATATTAGGTTCTAATTACAGGTTCATACACCTTCTTAATCCCATTTTCACTCATATGCTTATTTTGACCCGTTAAGGGTATTTAAGCATATTTTAAGCACCAATCGCTTTCATTCGTTTCTAAATACATATGTCCACATTTCTTATCAAATGACCTCCCACCGCAACTATATTTGTGGTGGATTCAATGCGGTGATTTTTATATTACAAATTTTACCCTTCAAATTATTATTTTACGGCAAAGACTCTTTATAGAGTCATTTGACCAATATTTTACATTTTTCGCTTTTCATACTTATTCAAAGTATTGATTTGATTATAAAACTCGTTTCCAAGCGACTTCTAATGGTTGCTTGCTTAATTTCACTTACAAGGGCGTTTTGGTCATTTTTAACTCTTCTTTTACGACGAAGGGCTTGTTTAAGCCATGCACGCCCAAAATCTCATTTTTTTTAACCAAATCTTGTTTTCAAAACACTCTGTCTATAATTTAAATCCTTCGGTTTACCTTTTAAGGTAACCTAATTTCCCTTTTTACTTTACCTAACTCTCATAGAACTTCAAGTTCTAAATGATGAGTTGATCTATTATACATACCTGGCTTGGATCAACTTTTTAACCCGATTTTAATACCTTGCTTTGAAATCGCTAATTAAGAAAGATGCGAATACCCATTGGATATCTATTCCTGTAAGCATATAACTCGACAAAAATCATTAGTCGATATTGTCAAAAGGTGATGTCTACACCTTTTGACCCGTTTGGCCAAATTGACCGATTATATCAGCGAGATGACATTTATTACCACCTCGTATATATGACTCGCTCCGATTTACACCGTGCGGTCACTTTACTCATAATTCCATTTCTTAACACTTTTTGGCCTACTATGGCTTACGTCATAATTATCTTTTTCGTAACACGACAAAAGGATATTCTGAAATATATGACTAGTGTAAGATATACTTACCTTGCATCCGAATTACGCTTTTCCTTCATTCTTGCTTTGTTTGACCCGCTTCCTTTCCAAGCCTCCACCTAGCTTGTCAAGCGTCAAACTATCATCATAATTCGTAAGACGGTTAGATTAGCCATCATTAATTATGACTATTCCATCTTACGGGTTTTACATCAAAATTCACCATTTGATTTCATTTTGGTCAGTTTGACTTTTAAAGGTCAAACTGCCTATTAACATAAGTGATTATATCATAAACCCCGACAATTCATTTAAGCACTTTGTCAAGTATCCGATAGGCATTATTCTTACGCCACCGTTTTAACTACTTTTCAAATCTAAGTTCATGTTGTTATTAATACCAATTTAACTTAGCTCTTGATTATCAAAGTTAATTATTCATTTGTTAAGCAAGAACTAAAGGTTTCCATCTACATGTAAAAACCCGTTTCATCATAGCATTAGACATTCATCCGAACATCAATATAATCAAGTTCTACATATTAATTAGTAGACATCATGATTCCAAACACCTATTTATATTAACCCAAATCACTAATTTCATCATAATATACTAAACCCCTTTCATGAAAGTATGATCATGTACCCAATTTCATGGTTTAATCAAATACCTTCCATTCATTATCATGCATGATGATTCTAAACATAGTCTTATCATCAATTTCATCATAACAATAAAACCCACTTATCTAAGTGTGTTAATTCATCAAATCCTTCAATTCATAGCATGTTATGTATGATTTTCACTTAGGGTTTCGTTCCTAAGCAAGTATACATCACTAATCTAGCCCTATCTTCTCTAATCCATGCCTAATTCGCGATTAGGATGATTATCAACTTTTTACAACTTCATGAATGTTAGAAATTCGACATACCTTAAGATCCCCTTGACTTGGTGATCACGAATATGTGCTTGAATTTCGATTTGGGTTTGATTTGCCCTTCCAATTTTCTTGATTTGTGCTTGTTAGGGTTTTGAGCTCAAGATGTTCTTGGCTCCTGTGGATATCTCGACCAGAACACACACTTAAAGTGTGTGTTTTGGTGTTTAACTTTTGTTTTAATAAAACAAGTTTCCCACTTGGCAATATTAGTCCCTCATGTTTTATCTTGATCAATTGAAGCTACAACTTACCATTTATCACTTAGGCACATACTAGTAACTAGGTTAATTATCCCTGGTTAACTTAATAGGTTCGGGAAGTTATAACCCGTTATATTTTAAGTCCCGTTAACTCGGGCCTTCTATATACTCTGTTTTCTCAAAGTATTTATCTTCCCTTTAATTTAACATCAATTTTATTTATTTAAAACCTAATATTTACCGGGTTAATTTTTTTTTACCACTAATGGTATTTTACCCGTCGTCACTATTAACGTGGTTTGATTACCAAACCCGTTTTTGGGGTGTTACAGAGAAACCCGTTAGTAGTCTTAAACTCATGTCTTGTACCCAAGCCCAAAAATACCTATGAAAGAATTGTGTGGCCTTCTTGGCACATGTCGTATAGGAGAAAGGCAAAGGTAAGAGTATTCAAGATATCCCTGTTGTTCGGGATTATCCTGAGGTATTTCCTGAAGAATTACCTGGTTTACCCCCAGCACGCCAAGTTGAGTTCCTTATTGATCTAGTACCTGGTACAAATCCTGTTGCTAAATCACCTTATCGTCTTGCACCGTCTGAGATGCAAGAGTTATCTAAACAACTTCAGGAACTTTCTGACAAAGGATTCATCCACCCAAGCTTTTCACCTTGGGCGCTCCCATTCTATTCGTGAAAAAAGAAAGATGGATCTTTCCGTATGTGTATCGATTATCGTGAGCTCAACAAGCTCACCATCAAGAATCGATATCCCCTACGCCGCATTGATGATCTCTTTGATCAGTTACAGGATGCTACTTGCTTTTCAAAGATTGATCTACGTTCTGGGTATCATCAACTTCGTGTACTCGAAGAAGATATTCCCAAGACAACATTTCGCACAAGATATGGTCATTACGAGTTTACTGTTATGCCTTTCGGTTTAACTAATGCTCCTGCTGTTTTCATGGACTTGATGAATAGGGTTTGTAAGCCTTATTTGGACAAGTTCATCATTGTTTTCATTGATGACATTTTGATCTATTCTAAGACACGAGCCGATCATGAACAACATCTCCGTCTTACAATGGATCTCCTAAAGAAAGAACAGCTTTTGGCCAAGTTCTCCAAGTGCGAATTTTGGCTTAAGGAAGTTCAATTTTTGGGACACATTGTTAAGGAACAAGGTATACATGTAGATCCCGCCAAAATCAGTGCGATTAACGATTGGGATACACCTACTACTCTTACCGAGATTCGTTCATTTCTTGGTCTTGCGGGTTATTACCGTCGTTTTATTGCAAACTTCTCCAAGATTGCGGTTCCTCTCACTGCTTTAACTCAAAAGAATAAACCTTTTGAGTGGGGACCCAAACATGAAGAAGCTTTTCAAACCCTGAAACAGAAACTCTGTAATGCACCTATCTTATCTTTACCTGAGGGCAACGACGATTTTGTCGTATATTGTGATGCATCCAACTTAGGCCTTGGCTGCGTTCTTATGCAAAGAAACAAAGTCATAGCCTACGCATCAAGACAGCTGAAGGTACACGAGAAGAACTACACAACTTATGATCTTGAGTTAGGTGCAGTAGTTTTTGCTCTCAAAATCTAGAGATACTACCTTTACGGTACAAAATGTGTTGTTTTCACTGACCACAAACGTCTCCAGCACATTTTCAATCAGAAAGAACTAAACATGAGGCAACGCTGATGGGTTGCACTCCTAAACGACTACGATTGCGAAATTCGCTACCATCCTGGTAAGGCGAATGTCGTGGCTAACGCATTAAGTCGTAAGGAACGCGTCAAGCTTCACTGTGTTTAAGTTCGATCTGATATTCAAACCCGCATTTCTCAAGTTCAACATACTTGTGTTACACATAATTTGATGGGTAAGGAATTACCATATCATCTCAAGCCTGAGCTTGAACTGAAAGACAATGGGTCATATTATTTCATGGACCATTTGTGGGTCCCAAGTCAAGACAATCTTCACACCTTGTTAATGGATGAAGCTCAGAAGTCTTGTTATTCGATTCATCCTGGTGCAGATAAAATGTATAGGGATCTTCGAACCCAGTATTGGTTGCCGGGTATGAAGAAAGACATTGCCTTATACGTGTCCAAATGCCTTACTTGTCTCAAGGTTAAGACAGAACACCAACATCCATCTGGATTATTGGAGCAACCAGAGATACCAGTTTGGAAATGGGAAAACATTGCTATGGATCTCCTTTCCAAACTGCCACGCACTAAGAAAGGTCATGATGCCATTTGGGTAGTCGTTGATCGTCTTACAAAGTCAGCACATTTCTTGCCGATCCGTGAGGATCTATCTGCTGACAAACTTGCAAAAATCTATGTGGATGAGATTGTATCCTGACATGGTGTTCCTTTGAACATTATATCTGACAGAGATGGTCAATTCTCGTCTCACTTTTGGAGAAGCATGCAATCTGCCATGGGAACCCAACTTAATTTGAGCACAACTTATAATCCTCAAATGGATGGTCAATCTGAAAGAACAATCCAGACACTGGAGGATATGCTTAGAGCTTGTGTGATCGATTTTGGTGGTAGTTGGGATTCGCATCTACCGTTGATCGAATTCTCCTACAACAATAGTTATCACTCTAGCATCAACATAGCTCCTTTCGAGGCTTTATACAGTTGAAAATGTCGTTCACCGGTCTGCTGGAATGAGATAGGTGAAGCTCAGCTTACTGGACTTGAACTCATTCTAGAGACTACAGACAAAGTCAAAAAGATTCGCGATAACCTACAGACAGATAGAAGCCATCAAAAGAGTTACGCGGATCGACGACACAAGCCCTTAGAATTTCAAGTCGGTGATCACGTCATACTCAAGGTATCCCCTTGGAAATGTGTGATTAGATTTGGAAAGAAAGGAAAACTTGCACCATGATATGTTGGACCATTTAAGATCGTTGAAAGAATCGGGAAAGTGGCCTACAGACTTGAGCTACCTCCTGAACTTGGAAATGTTCATCCAACCTTCCATGTGTCCAATCTCAAAAAAGTGTTTAGCTGATGAGAACCTCCACATACCACTTGATGAAATTCGTGTTGATGACACGATGCACTTCGTTGAGAAACCTGTGGAAATAATGGACCGTGAAGTCAAGAAGCTCAAACGCAAGCGCATACCAATTGTCAAAGTTCGCTGGGAATCTAAACGTGGCCCAAAATTTACTTGGAAACGTGAAGATCAAATGAAAGAGAAATATCCACATTTGTTCTCACAAGTTTCCTCTAAATAAATTTCGGGACGAAATTTCCTAAAGTAGGGGAGACTGTGATATCTGTGCTTGCGTAATTATTGTATAACTCTGAACAATTCAATTATCAATAAAAAAATGTGTTTTGATCCCAATATTTGTTTATTTATGTTTGACATTTTGCACGTTTTGATTTTTGTTCGATTTTAAACTCTAAATCGCTTTCTAGAAAGTTATACGCAAACTGATGCGTAAACGTAATCAGTTTAACGCGACAAACACTCCAAAATAGTTATATAAACTTAACATACCTTAAATAACCTTTACATAACTTAGAAATAAGTTTTGAAGGGTTTGGTATGGCAAAAACAAGTTTAATCGGTCACAGGGACTATTTGCGTCAAACTGTAAAAGTCTGCCGTTTTGTATAGCAACGTACATTCTGGAACATGATCATAAGCTAAAAATACCATAAATAACCTTAACATAGCTTAGAAATAAGCTTTGAGGGGTTCGGTATGCGAAAAATGCGCTTATTTGATCACAGGGACTAAAAGCGTCAAAAACTGCGTAAGTTTGCATATACGCGCATATCTTACGTTCCGACCCTATCCGAACATCCAAAAATTTTTGTAATCACTAAAATATTTTATTTTAGTGATAGGAATGCAAAAATACCATTCGTCACTTAATTTGGATTGTTTTCGCGTCCGTTCAAATTTCGTCATAATTAACCGAATAACGCGATCATACGGCCAAACGAACCGACATCCATGATATTTTCAAGCATATTTCAAGTCCCCTATGCTTTAACATCCTTGTAAAGCCTTAAAATTGGGTTAACGGGGGTTAAACGCGTCGAAAAACAAGTTTAGAGGCTGCAGGGACCATTTCTGACATTTCTGATATTTTGGTCTCTGGCGAGGCGCGACGGACAGGGCTTCATCTGTCGCGGGGTGCCACAGCCTGATCTGGACAGAATCTTCACAGCAGCATCCAGGCTGTTGCAAGTTGTTTTCCAAATTGATTTTTGAATGTTGTGGGCTGGTTTGTGTGTTCTCCAAGCCCCCAAATCAGGTTCTAACAAGTGTAGGGCCATGATCTTTCCTTAGGCAACACATAAACACTTGTCATCATCTCATAAATCCAAGAATCCTATAAATACCCAAGCCATTTCATTCACAACTTGCTCATTAATTCTTTCTTTCACCTTTGCTCTGATTTGAGGTTACCACTCTTTGTTGGAGGCTTCATACTTGAGCATTCTAGTTCATTTTTCCAAGCATTGGACTCTTGTAAGTGTTCCTTCATGCTTGTTCTTTATTTTATGCTAAAAGTGAAACAGTGTTTGACTTTCGGCTTTGACCATTAATTAGTTAAGACAAAGTTCAATTGAACTTTGCAACGTGATCGTAATCACGATGGTTATAATCCCTAGTGATTATACCTACTGATTACCACGTTGACTAGTCGTAGTGACGAGTCAAAGTTTCGGTCAAAATACGCATTTATGTGCATATTACGATGGAATTATTTTCGGGTATCAAAACACTTTGTTTTGATACCAAATCAGTTTTCTAACTTAGTTAAACATGTTTAACTCGTCACTACTAGTTTAGTGCTTGTTTAGGGTCGTAAGTCAAGCGGTCTCGACAACCGCTTAGACTTTCGAACCCGACCCGTTTTGGTCGATCATTAGGATCCTACCAAACTTATTTAGTGACCTTAGTTATATAGGTAATAACCTAATGAGGTTATACCTTATGGTCACCTTGTTTGGTTAGTAATTCGTTAAGTCGTTTATATGCCCGTTAAAAATGACCAAAATGCCCTTTTTGAGCATAAATTCATTTTTAACATATCTAAACAAACTTTTGACATCTAAACTGATTTAATAACATTTATAAACATGTTTAGGCATGTAAGACTTAACATATGACATAAATAACCATCTGACCTTATATTTATGCAAACGACACGTTAAAGTAGCTAAAACTACCTTAACGGGTCGAAACGGGTCAAAAGCACTTGGGATAACTTTCTAATCAGAATGTTAGGTCTATTAAATGGTACCATATGAGTTTCAAATACTCATTTGATTTATAGAACTTCATTCTATCCTATCCTCCGGTTTAGGATCCGATTATTAACATAGTTACCTATATTAGGTGCCGTTTGATTCCGTGATCCTTCAAGCTTTATTTGGTCTTATTTCCAAGACTTTTAAGCAATCCCAAGTGAGTACATAGTCCCCTCTTTTACCTCTTTGAAATATTTTGGGGTGTTACACATGTGCCTACTTGTTACTTTCATGCTTTTCATGTTTTTTATGACATACACTTGCTATGTTCAACTAGTACACATATAGTACATGATTTCAATTATGTTTTGCTATGTATGTTGACTGAGCATGCTAGCACATTGATTTCATAGACACTTTTGTTGCATATGTTTACTCAGCATATGGACACATTGATTTACATTACATTTCTGCTATGTATGTTTACTGAGCATGCTAGCACATTGATTTCATGGACATTTCTGCTTCGTGTATTTACTTAGCACATTTAGTACATGGTTTTCACATAACATGCTTACATTGGTTATGACATTTGGTATGTTTAACGGGACAATAATACATTCATTAACATTGATCACGCCGCTCGGTAGTATGTAATGGTACCATAGGACTTGACAAATCCCGTTCCCGGCTTCCTAGGTTTGTTTGGAAGTAGGGAATGACAGAATCCGAAAACATTTTTGATAAACATTTGACTTGTTAAGGGTTTATCCGACAGTCTCAAGGCTTGAATGTATGCGATGAACATATCCACATAAATGTTTGTAACAATAAAGCATTGGTTTTGCAAAACATAACTTTTGATTTAAACTTAGGTTTATTCAAAGACATTGTTTTGTGCATTATACATATGGTTTATGTAAATACTCTTTATTCACCATACATGACATTTGGTTACACATTGACATTATACATATGGTTTGAGTAAATACTTTTTACTTGCCATACATAACATTTGATTATACAAGACATGGTTTACACTTGACATTGGACATCATTTACACATAACATGTTGACTTTTGGTTAAAACAAGACATTTTGGTGGTTATTGATAAGTGATTTAAATAATGAGGCGTGTGTAATATGATAAAAGCATGGTGGATACACCGCTGGTACTTCCTATATATAAGTGCTTTTATGATATTACATATCGTAGCGTTATCTAAACCACTTCGACAAAGACAAAGATATGACACATTTTTATACAAATGACATATTTTCACAAGACATTGTTTTACAAATGATGTGTTTTATACAAATTCATTTTTACTTGGTTATTTACATAACCATGCATTATTCTTTTATTATCATCTGATTTTCATATGATTTTATAAAAGAAAACACTTTTAAAGGTTCATGACTACTTTTGTTAAACACTTCTTTTAACCACAAGTCATGAATCCTTCATCAACAAAACCTATGTATCTCACAGGCATTTTTATGCTGACGTACCTATTTTCACATATGTTTCAGGAGCTAATGTATGAGGTTGATCATGCTACACTTAGGCGGACTCGGGCCTTAGTGACTTAAAACTATGAAAAACAAGTTTAATTTATGTTATGTTTCCTTTATTCCAAAGACAATGTAAACATCTATTCTAATAAAACCAAACTTTAAATACCATGTGTTGTGAAACAATAATTCTGTTACTCGACTCCCCGACGTTTTCCGCCGCGGTTTGTTGTTTTACGCGGTCGGGGTGTGACACTGATAGTGGAAATAAGATGAGCGAATTATGATACTAATCAAGAAGTCCTAATGTGATCTAAGGGCATGTTATACTAAGGCATGCATAAAAGATGCCCATTTAAATATGAAGATGTGATATTGTCTATTACTAACATCAAAATAATTGACTTAGTTAAAATTCTACTTAAACGGAGACAAATCAACTTTGGCCAGAAGTGTAATCATTTAAGCATGTGTACAAAGTGATCGTGACAAATCAGCTTTGGCCAGAGATGAGACAATCACTTTAGTTATGCACTTGTTAAGTATGCTAGACATAAATGAATTAAATCAGCTTTGGCCAGAAATAAGACATTCACGTTTGTAATGCATACTTAACATAGCTTTCGTAATACTTGAACAATAAATAGATGCATCAAATTAGCTTTGGCCAGAAGTGATACATCAAAAGCTCATCCAAGTTAAGCCATCTTGGTTTTGTAAAACATTATCTGATTCTGATTAATTAACTAAGTATTCACAAAAACCAAATGTTTAATAGAAAACCACCTGTTAGCGCGGATTGAACTTAGATTTCGAGTTCACCTTAGATTTCGAGTGAGATCTCGACTCAGTTATGAAATCTCGACATAACTAGAGATTTCGAGTGAGATCTCGAGTAAGGTTTCAAGTAAGATTTCAACTCATTATGAGTTCCTTTATGGTTTCGAGTGAGCCTTTAATCTTGAAATCGTAATGAGATTTCGAGTCCCTAATGCGAGTCGAAACCTGACTCGAAATATCGAGGTTTCGAGTTGTAACACCCCGTGTTCTCAGGAAAGTCAAAGTCAAAGTCAAGGTCAAAGTCAACGACCGATCGCGCGACTTGACTTATAGTGAATTCGTTTTATGTGTTTATTTTAGTTGTATTATGTGGAGTAAGTATCAAAATCGCAGAAATCGACGTGTATTATTTGCTATTTAATCGACTTAGGACTATGAATTATAGGAAGTAACAATGCGATAAAGTTAACTAATCGATAATCAACCTAATGATAATCAATCGACATCGAATCGTAATACGAATCGCAACTCGAAATATGCGTTCTGGATACTGTTTATGTGTGTGTGCCCTCTAAGTGTTACTTGTGCATGTTTATTTATGTTTACGTGGTGATCAATCGAAACGCAATCGAAACCCAATCGTAAATCGAATCGCAAACGCTAAACGAATACGAAGTAAGGATGCTTGTATGTTGATATAGTAGTTGGGATTAAAAGTAATTTGACTAGGAAACTTTATCACATCACAATGCATCACACGCGAATCGAAATGGCAAAACTCGTCGCGCCGAGCACTTAAGCCAGGTGCCGTCCGACCGAACAGCCACCCGACCGGGCAGCCATCCGACCGAGGTGCCACTCGACCGGACTGCCACCCGGGCGAGTTGCCATCCGAGCGGCCAGCCCTTTTCTCCCCTTTCCTCTTTGGGAAACTCTATAAATACCACCTGTCACCTTCACACTTTCTACTTTTGGTAACTCTCATCCGACCAGCTCTCCTTGTTCATCTTTTCTTCGATTTCTCTCGATTCCGGTAAGATTTCAACCTAATCTTTGTACTTTCTTATTCTACACGCACTCCTACACCTTTCTATCTTTTAAATCTTAACTTTTAACCGTGAAATCACTAGATTTGAGGTATTCTAGGATGATGTCATCATGTGTTCTTAGGAACTTCATGTTTTGACCTCAATCCACCAAGAGCAACTTGAATCTGAAAGATTTCCACATAAATAACCGAAGATCTTGCATAAGATCTGAACATATTCGTGGTGAAAGGGATTGAAAGATGATTTTTCTAATTTTCTTTCAACTCATTTACACTCAATGCACTCAAACCCGATGGAATCGGAGCTAATACTGATCGTCTACTCATTCTTAGTGATGTATCAGTGCTAGATCCAAGTTCCATCTGAAAGATAGTGATTTCGGGTTTGAACATGAACAACCGCCTTGAACCGTGCACTGTCGGACTAGGGTGATTCCGGTCGGTCAGGTCATTGGAGACAAGATGGAGTTCCCCTTTGCTTAAACCAACTATCACAACGTCTCGTTCAAATCACTACACTTCAAGCAGAATCAAGTGTCAGCACAATCAGATCGTTGGGATGAGTCGCTGTCCGACCGGGTTGCCATCCGCTCGACCCACTCTCCGATCGGGTTGCATCTTGATTTGTTAAAGCTTAAACAATTTTCAACATGTTCAATAACAGGTTTGCCACCCGATCGGATAGACATCCGACCGAGTGACTCTCCTGCAATGAACTTGTTCCCACTGAGAAACCTCGCCATTCGAGTTGCCGTCCGATCGAACGACCGTTCGACCGACCTGAAGGGTAGAGACACTTCTCTGTTTTCTAAATACTACAACGAAAACTTCAAAAGTCAAGCCATCATACACAAACCCATCCATTCTGAACAAGGTAACAATCCACTCGCATGGTCACCCGACCGGATGACCATCCGAACGGATTGCCACCCATTCGACCGGCCATCTGCCCGGATTGCTGTTCAACCCACTGACACTTTGTTTCGTTTTACTCGCCGCTTATCTTTTATGCTATCGTTAACTGTTCAGGCTAATCTTACTCTACGCGCTCCCTTCAATCCATCAACGCTGTGAGTATACTCGAACCCTTTTTGCTTTATGCACTTTTGGGTGTTATAATTTACAGTATTAAGAGAGATTACAATGTTTCCAGATATCAACCAACTACCCACGGTATTTGTCACTCGACCGGATCTGTGACTATGGTCATATCACTATTGAGTCCTGTCACCCAATAGTGACGAATATCACTACTTAGGCTCGCCCACCTAAAGTGATAAGACAGTAGTAATGTGCACAATACCCCACATACCTGCTGTAATTTGGTGACTACATAAACTTAATCACTGTAATTATAACTTTGAAAATATTTAAGAATTTATAAAGCATTTTGATAAAAAAGAGAATGACTCACATTATGCAGATTTATACGGGCAGAGCTTAGCCTATTGATTAGTCTTGTAACCTAGTGCACACGAACTAGGTAAATAACTAATACAGCATTTACGATAACTCACGAGATTAAAACCCTCACAACGAGTGACAAAGTGCAATACTTAAACATCCATCGAATTAACGACGAATGACAAAGCATAACCCAAGTTTGAGCAGCACTTAAACATCCATTGGATAGTTTAAATCGATCGGACATTGAATCGTAGCAGCGATCGATTTAATACCCTGTATCGTAGCAGTATCCCGCTACTTTAAAAGTGAAATTCGAGCAGAGAATGATTCTGAAAGTTTTGTCGACACATAGTGTCCAGAAATGATTTTGAGAAATTCTTTGAAATGTTAACTTGTTCTATTCTTATTTATAAGCCTTTTCCAAATCTTAGTCATGAAGGAAGTTATTTCAATTTTGGACACATACACTGTACACACGTCCACCATGCAAATGTTGAATTTTCTTAATTATTTTATATATTTTGATTTTCGATTTCTTCTAATATTAGTATACTTAGACAATTCCAACAAATGAATTTTAAGTTTTATTATTATTATTTTAATTCTTTTTCCATTATCTCGACATATACCCATATAATTTAACCAAAATCTCAAATGTAGAATTGTAAAATTATTTTATTATTATACTCTTATATTTCATACGAAATTTTCTATTTATTTATTATATATTATTATCATATGTATTATATTTAATTAATCCTGCTTTACGGAACTGGCGCGTATAACTTCTAAAATATAACATTCTAGAAAATAATAAATATGTCATTAGAATGAGAATATTTATATCTATATTTTGAACCAAGTTTCATTAAAAATAGAGTAGGTTCAAAATATCATGTATTTTTATAATTTGATTATTAAACGGTTCCTGGGCTCGTCTAGGTACTTAATATTTCTTACAGTCAACTTACCCGTAATCTACCCGTCTAATAATATAAATTTATTTTATTTAGAAAGGTCACCTATATACAGGCCAATTAATAAAGTTTCAACCAACTATATAAAATAGTGTTTAAAACTATTTGGGTTGAATATTTATATTAAAAATAAACTAGTTGCTAGTTACTAGTGGTTAATAAATTTAACCAAACTCATAATTCTTATATAAAAATAGGAATGTTACACTGTGCCTTACATGTTTCTGTGCTTATGTGAATTTGTGATTAAGTGCCTATGTGTTTACGTGATTGGAAGTGTTCCTGAGCTTTATGACAAATTGCTAGACTATATTAGGAGTAATCGAACTTGTGTTGAGCCCTGTGACGATGTCTGTTGCAGACAATGTCATCATCTGGATCTCGCGCTTCTCGAGATGCTCGCCGAAGGCAAGCAGATAAACGCCTCGCTGCCATGCTCTCTAAACAGATGGCAAAAGTAGTTCCTCAGCTCGTGAGCGAACTGTACGAGAACATGAGCAAATCATCTGAGGAGTCCCGAACTGAAACTCCCAAGACTGTTTTCAGCTTCAAGCAGTTCAAGGCTTGTGGGCCAAAGGAATTCACTGGCGAGGAAGGCGCTACAGCTTTGTTCCAATGGTTTGACTCCATCACGGTCACTCTACGACAGAGCGGTTGCCCCGATGATCTCCGCACTATCAACGCAACTGGCGTCTTCCAGTCCCGCGCCTTAGACAGGTAGACGGCTGAGAGAAACAAACGTGGAAACGATGCAGCCTACAGTCTGTCGTGGGACGAGCTCAAGGAAGTCATGCTGGAAGAATTCTACCCTCCTCATGAACGCCAAAAGTTAGAAGATGAATTCTGGCACATAAAGCAGAAGGATGGTGAAAACGCTGCTCTCACCGCTCGCTTCAAACCGCTCAGTATTATTTGTCCCGATCAAGTCAAGACTCCGGAGATCGCAATCAAAAAGTACATCCGTGCTTTGCCCGACTGTGTTGCAGATTTCATGCAAGCGGCCAAGACCACGACGATCGAAGAGACTTATCTACTGGCCACTGAGATCAACGACAAGCGGGTTAAAGCTGGTGTCTGGGACAAAGCTCCCAAGAATATGCATCAAGCCACCGTCGTACCAACTACTGAAACCACCACCACATCGAGCAACAAGAGGAAGAACAAGAGAAAGAGCAACAAGAACTGTGCGATCACTGCTGCACCAGTTCAAGCCGTACCTGCTCAGCAACAGCGTCAAGTAGCGGCGCCTGTGGCAAATGCACCACTTGCTAAGCGTGCATATACTGGGCCACACCCGCTTTGCCCTACTTGTACCTACCACCACCCGACTACCATCGCTTGTCGTTTCTGTGCAAACTGCAACATGTATGGTCACTTCACCACCAACTGCCGTGGTCGTCAAACCCAAGCTCTAGCACCAGCTACTGCTCATCAAGCTCTACTTCCTACCCCTCAGGGTCAACAAGCTCCTCAGGCACCCGCGGTCAACGCCAGAGTCTGCTTTGCGTGTGGTGATCCTAACCATTTCGCCAACATGTGCCCGAACAGGGTTGTGAAACAAGAGCCTCAACAGCAGCAACAGCAGCAACAGCAACAAGCAGCACGCGCTCGAACTTTCAATATCAACGTGCGCCAGGCCCAAGCTGACAACAACGTGGTCAATGGTACGTTCCTCGCGAATGGTATTTATGCTTCATGTCTGTTTGATACTGGTGCCGATAACTGTTTTGTATTGTTTGAGTTCGAAAAGCTCCTTAGTTGTAAGCACTCCTATCTCTCCTCGACGTTCGATGTTGAAGTCGCCACCGAAAGAACTGTCGCCGTTAATTCTGTTCTTCGTGATTTTACTCTTGAGCTCAACAATCACATTTTCCCTATCGACCTTATTCCAATGCAACTCGGAAGTTTTGATGTCATAGTAGGCATGGACTTTCTTCGCGAAAACCATGCTGAAGTTGTGTGCTTCGATAAGATGATTCGGTTCTCGCTCGTGAATGGTGATCTATTGTGTGTATATGGTGAAACTGCTTCAAAAGGCCTCAAGCTCATGTCATGTGTCCAAGCTAGTAAGTATCTCCGCAAGGAATACAGAGCTTTCTTGGCTAACATTGTAGTAGCGGAGAAGGAAAAGAAAGAGAAGAAGGAAGCGAAAGACGTTCCCGTTGTCCGAGAATTTCCTAACGTTTTTCCTGAGGATCTTCCCGGACTACCGCCAAGTCATGATATCGACTTCCGTATCGATCTCATTCCTGGAGCCAATCCTATTGCCAAAGCTCCTTACCGACTCGCATCGTCCGAAATGCGTGAACTCTCGAGTCAGCTTCAGGAATTACTTTAGAAAGGCTTCATTCGCCCGAGCACCTCTCCTTGGGGCGCACCAGTCCTCTTCGTCAAAAAGAAGGATGGGTCGTTCTGGATGTGCATCGACTATAGGGAGTTGAACAAGCTGACAATCAAGAATCCCTACCCTCTGCCTCGCATTGATGATTTGTTCGACCAGCTACAAGGTGCTACGTGTTTTTCCAAGATCGATCTACGCTCAGGCTACCACCAGTTACGCATTCAAGAGGAGGATATACCCAAAACCGTGTTTCGCACCTGATATGGCCATTATGAATTCGTTGTTATGCCTTTTGGTTTAGCCAACGCACCCGCGGTTTTCATGGATCTTATGAATCACGTGTGTAAACCTTTTCTCGACCGTTTTGTCATCGTGTTCATCGACGATATCCTGATCTATTCCAAGTCGAAGGCCGAACACGCGCAACATCTACGTTTGGTTCTCGAGCTACTCCAGGGGAATCGACTCTATGCCAAGTTCTCCAAGTACGAATTTTGGCTGGAGGAGGTTCAGTTTCTGGGTCACATTGTAAATAGTCAAGGTATTCACGTCGATCCCGCGAAGATCGAAGCCGTTAAGAGCTGGATTACACCCAAGAACCCGTCAGAAGTCCGTTCTTTTCTCGGACTAGCGGGATATTATCGACGTTTCATCGAAGGATTCTCAAAGATCGTTGTGCCCCTTACCACTCTTACACATAAGGATAAGCCTTTTGTTTGGGGAACTGAACAGGAGTCTGCTTTCCAAACCCTCAAGCACATGCTTTGCAATGCTCCTGTCCTCACTCTACCCAACGGAAACGACGACTTCATTGTCTATTGTGATGCTTCCAACCTTGGTCTTGGTTGTGTCCTTATGCAACGGGACAAGGTTATAGCTTACGCATCTCGTCAGCTCAAAATCCATGAGAAGAACTATACAACCCATGATCTCGAGCTAGGCGCGGTTGTTTTTGCATTAAAGATTTGGAGATACTACCTGTATGGTACCAAGTGTACGATCTTCACAGATCATAGGAGCCTACAACACATCTTTGATCAGAAAGAACTTAATATGCGTCAACGCCGATGTGTAGAACTTCTCAACGATTACGACTGTGAGATTCGTTATCACCCAGGCAAGGCAAATGTCGTTGCCGACGCTCTCAGCAGACGGAGTTATTTGCTCAGCATTCGTAATGTCCAAGCCCAATACGACCTCAAAACCCTCATCCGCGAAGCCCAGCATGCCTGTTTTAATGAACACACCTTGAAGAAGGAAATAATCTATCACGATGGAGCCCAGCTTGATAAATAATTCGAATGGGATATTCCACTTTCTGGACCGAATTTGGATCCCTAAACGGAGCAACCTGCGATATATATTGATGGACGAAGCCCACAAATCCCGGTATTCTATTCATCTCGGTGCTGATAAAATGTACCAGGATCTTCGCTACAAGTACTGGTGGCCGGGCATGAAAAGGGATATTGCTCTCTACGTTGGAAAATGCCTGACTTGCGCAAAGGTTAAGGCTGAACACCAAAGACCCTCTGGCTTACTCGAACAACCGCCGATCCCTATGTGGAAGTGGGAAAGTATAGCCATGGATTTCGTAACCAAGCTCCCACACACGTCATCAGGACACGACAGCATTTGGGTCGTTGTTGACCGTTTAACCAAATCAGCTCACTTTTTGCCAATACGAGAAGACTACAAGGTAGAACGATTAGCCCGAATCTACACCAATGAGATCATTTGTCGACATGGGACGCCTCGTGACATCATCTCTGACCGTGATGCTCGGTTTACCTCGCGACTGTGGGAAACATTCTAAGCGGCTCTCGGTACTACGCTTAATCTAAGTACCGCATTCCACCCTCAAACCGACGGTCAGACTAAAAGAACGATCCGTACTCTTGAAGAAATGCTCCGTTCGCGTGTCATAGATTTCGGTGGTAATTGGGATGCATACTTGCCGTTAGTCGAATTCTCGTACAACAACAGCTATCATACCAGCATACAAATGGCACCATTCGAGGCTTTATACGGAAGAAAATGTCGATCGCCAATTGTATGGCACGAGATCGGTCATTCGCAATTAACCGGTCCCGAGCTATTGCAAGAAACGACAGACAAAATTTTCCAAATTCGAGACAATCTAATGAAAGCTCAGAATCATCAGAAAAGTTACGCCGATAGACGACGCAAGCCCCTTGAATTTGACGTTGGCGACCATGTAATCCTAAAGGTATCACCTTGGAAGGGTGTGGTCAGATTCAGCAAGAAAGGAAAGCTCACGCCTCGATATGTGGGACCCTTTAAGATTCTGGAAAGGATCGGCAAAGGGGCCTACAGGCTCGAACTACCGGAGGAACTTAGCAATGTTCACCCGACTTTCCACGTTTCGAACCTCCGAAAGTGTCTGGCTGATGATGATTTGCACGTACCTCTTGAGGATCTGCAAGTGAACGAAACATTACACTTCGTGGAAAAGCCTGTCGAAATCATGGACCGACAAACCAAGCAGCTCAGGCGCTCACGCATTCCCATTGTGAAGGTCCGCTGGGAAGGCAAACGAGGCGCAGAGTTCACTTGGGAACTCGAAAGCGACATGAAGGCGAAGTACCCGTAATTGTTCGTTACGGCTTCAGCCTAATTTCGGGACGAAATTCCCTAAATAAGGGGAGGCTGTAACACCCCGTGTTCTCAGGAAAGTCAAAGTCAAAGTCAACGACCGATCGCACGACTTGACTTATAGTGAATTCGTTTTATGTGTTTATTTTAGTTGTATTATGTGGAGTAAGTATCAAAATCGTAGAAATCGACGTGTATTATTCGCTATTTAATCGACTTATGACTGTGAATTATAGGAAGTAACAATGCGATAAAGTTAACTAATCGATAATCAACCTAATGATAATCAATCGACATCGAATCGTAATACGAATCGCAACTCGAAATATGCGTTCTGGATACTGTTTATGTGTGTGTGCCCTCTAAGTGTTACTTGTGCATGTTTATTTATGTTTATGTGGTGATCAATCGAAACGCAATCGAAACCCAATCGTAAATCGAATCGCAAACGCTGAACGAATACGAAGTAAGGATGCTTGTATGTTGATATAGTAGTTGGGATTAAAAGTAATCTGACTAGGAAACTTTATCACATCACAACGCGTCACACGCGAATCGAAACAGCAAAACTCGTCACGCCGAGCACTCGAGCCAGGTGCCGTCCGACCGAACAGCCACCCGACCGGGCAGCCATCCGACCGAGGTGCCACTCGACTGGACTGCCACCCGGGCGAGTTGCCATCCGAGCGGCCAGCCCTTTTCTCCCCTTTCCTCTTTGGGAAACTCTATAAATACCACCTGTCACCTTCACATTTTCTACTTTTGGTAACTCTCATCCGACCAGCTCTCCTTGCTCATCTTTTCTTCGATTTCTCTAGATTCCGGTAAGATTTCAACCTAATCTTTGTACTTTCTTATTCTACACGCACTCCTACACCTTTCTATCTTTTAAATCTTAACTTTTAACCGTGAAATCACTAGATTTGAGGTGTTCTAGGATGATGTCATCATGTGTTCTTAGGAACTTCATGTTTTGACCTCAATCCACCAAGAGCAACTTGAATCTGAAAGATTTCCACATAAATAACCGAAGATCTTGCATAAGATCTGAGCATATTCGTGGTGAAAGGGATTGAAAGATGATTTTTCTAATTTTCTTTCAACTCATTTACACTCATTGCACTCAAACCCGATGGAATCGGAGCTAATACTGATCGTCTACTCATTCTTAGTGATGTATCAGTGCTAGATCCAAGTTCCATCTGAAAGATAGTGATTTCGGGTTTGAACATGAACAACCGCCTTGAACCGTGCACTGTCGGACTAGGGTGATTCCTGTCGGTCAGGTCATTGGAGACAAGATGGAGTTCCCCTTTGCTTAAACCAGCTATCACAACGTCTCGTTCAAATCACTACACTTCAAGCAGAATCAAGTGTCAGCACAATCAGATCGTTGGGACAAGTCGCTGTCAGACCGGGTTGCCATCCGCTCGACCCACTGTCCGATCGGGTTGCATCTTGATTTGTTAAAGCTTAAACAATTTTCAACATGTTCAATAACAGGGTTGCCACCTGATCGGATAGACATCCGACCGAGTGACTATCCTGCTGTGAACTTGTTCCCACTGAGAAACCTCGCCATTCGAGTTGCCGTCCGATCGAACGACCGACCTGAAGGGTAGAGACAGTTCTCTGTTTTCTAAATACTACAACGAAAACTTCAAAAGTCAAGCCATCATACACAAACCCATCCATTCTGAACAAGGTAACAATCCACTCGCATGGTCACCCGACCGGATGACCATCCGAACGGATTGCCACCCGTTCGACCAGCCATCCGCCGGGATTGCTGTTCGACCCACTGACACTTTGTTTCGTTTTACTCGCCGCTTATCTTTTATGCTATCATTAACTGTTTAGGCTAATCTTATTCTACGCGCTTCCTTCAATCCATCAACGCTGTGAGTATACTCGAACCCTTTTTGCTTTATGCACTTTTGGGTGTTACATACGTTACGAATATTCAAATCACAGCGAACACACTACTCAATACTACTTTAACGCCAACCGTTACTGCATGTTATACGTGGCTTAATGAATGCTTGTTTGTTATGTTTACACATGGAATGCTGTCTACCTGCCTTAGCAACGATAGTACTATAGTTTGGACTCAGCACCTGTTCGCAGGGGTTGTTAAGGACAATTACTTGCATGGATTACGGTGGTAATCATGTATTGCGAACTGCCTCAGGCAGTCAACCCGTAGTCATTAGTACCGATAGATCTATGTCGATAACTAACGTGCTTCATTTCATTATGCGTACGTGCTGGTTATGCGTAAACGAATTTCGAACTTTACTATATCTATCAAACTTGTATGCTCACCTTTACACTATGAGTATTGACTTTTACTTTAACGTATGTGACAGGTGCCTAGGATGCTTAATTGCTTTCTTTGCTGTGAAATCGAGGCTAGGAAAGACCTAGGTCAACAATAAACAATTGTCTGTAATAAAAATCTGAGTTGTCGGAACAGAACAATTTGACTAGATCTTTTCTGTAATAATTATATTATCATTTATGACATGGTATGTTATGGGACGTGTTGCTTTAAATATCTGGTAAATATAGTTGTTATGGAAACTTCTGGACAATCTGTCTCGCTCAGTGCCACGCCCTGATGTTTCCGCCATCGGTTGGGGTGTGACACGAGTGATGAAGACTAATGCCTTAATGAGATTCCGAGTTCATTATGAGGTTTCGAGTCGCAACCACCAGATTGCGAGTCGTAATCTCAGTTGCAATCTCAGTTCTCCTCGAATTTTAGTGAGATTTCGAATAGGAATCTCAGTCGAAACCTTAGTCGAAACCATCTAATTCTTGAAACTTATTCTCCACGTCTTGAAACCTTCTCATCAACAGCTGTTATTGGAGATAATGTTGAAAATTTGATTTTTTTAGGGATTGCGATAGAGTTTCCTATTTTAATACTGTTCTAATTTTATCAAAAAATTTCGAAAAATATAATCTGTCTATCCTTTTAACAGTTTTCAAAAACTTTAAAAAGATAAAATTAGATCAAAACAGTAAAAACACTTAATAATCCAAATCATATTCCAAAACATAAGGGAATTTTGAATTTTCCTAAGAACACATGATGAACCCTAAAAAAACCATAATTTCTGGAACCCGAAACCTGAATTTTTAATGTTTTGTAAACAGATTTCAGACATAAGTTTACCCATTCTGGTTTCGAGTCACTTAAAACATTCTTTTCCTTTTCTTTTTCCCGAAAACAGTGATCTCGGGACCTTTGATTGGAAACCGGCTCTTAATTTTATTAAGTCTTCAAAGTTCCGTTTTCCAAATTTCAATCCCAGAATTAATGGATACGAAAACAGAACTGATTTATCAACATATGCTCTGATACCACATGTTGATCAGTTTTGTTTTATGCATAATGGAAAACATGAAAACATACCCGTGATTGCAGATAGGCCAGCAGAGAATCCAGTGAGTGATGCAGCCATCGAGTTCGACATGCTTGTCAAGATTATCTGCTTCCTCCTTAGGGTGCAATCTAATGATGGTGATGATGAACCGAATAAGGTGTTCGGTTTGGGAGAGAGAGGCGAGATTTGATGTTATGAATAATTAGGTTTTTGTTTAACCTTTTAACCTCTATATTAGTCTCCTTATATATGGACCTAAGAGGAAATCTAATTAGTTAATAAGGGTAATATGGTCCATCAACAATTACCAACTAATTATTTAATAGGTTGTTATATATTTTGATCTGTATAATGTAAATGATTATAATGACTACTATTTTAAATATAATACCATAATATATTTAATCTTACAGCTACATACCTAATTTTAACCCATTCAATATACCTAATATTATTAAAAAATTTTGACAAGCCTAACGCGACCCAAACCCGTTTTGACCGATTAAGTATACCTAACTATTACTGAAACTTGCTGTACGTAATCGACATGCTAATTATTATTGAAAATCTTAGAAAATAGAGTAATTTGGATCAGCCCAACCCAACCTAAACTCGTTTTAAAAAATTTGTGATTTGGGTCAGCCTAACTTGACCCTAACCTGTATAGACCATTAAATATACCTGATTTCTACTAACATTTTTTGTTATCGTATATGACACGCTAATTGTTATTAAAAACTTTAGAAAAGAAAGTGAGGTGGGTCTGCCCAACCCGGCCCAAACCTGTTTGACTCATTGTAATAATTAGGATATCAATTTGAGCTATCTCGAGCATTGTAATATAGTGAAAGGGTAAAACCAACCTCTTCATGGAAAACACCTAAATGGCCCGTTGCTTAGTTGACTTATCAATGGATTTGCTGATTTAGAATGAACTGCAAGAGCCATTAGTTTCCTTTGAGAATCAACTAATTCACTGCTATGTTTGACTCAGAGATGAAGCTAAAGTGGACGGTATCCTGGAAACAAAAACAGCATAAGATCAAACAAGGAAATGATGTCAAATGATGAAAGACCAGTATTGTTATTTATGGTAATAACCCAAAGCAGCCAATTTTTATTAGATGACCAAGGATTATAAGCTAGATTATGTTATATCAGTTTAGTATAGATAAAATATGTAAATTATGTAACATTATTATTATTATTATTATTATTATTATTATTATTATTATTATTTCTTAACCTAGGTTGAGGCGGTTATCCTTATGGAACCCTTCGTATATATGTATTATTCATGTATCGAATTCCTTACCAATTCAATCAAGAACAATTTATTTTCTCTCATTCTGAATCCAAACTGGTAGTCAATTTATTCCAATATAGTGGTATCAGAGCCACCGATCCACAAATACAAATCCTGCAAATTATTATCAAGAGCATAACCCTACGTATTCAGAAGATATCAACACATGACGACAAGTGGAGGAATTCAAACCCAGATGCCAAAATTACTGGGACAAAATTACTATCACTGGCATATACAAATGAGAGTCTTTTTGGAATCACAAGACTTATGGAAGATTGTGGAAGAAGGATAGACAGAAATTCCTTCAAACGCATCAGAAAACGAACAGAATATTCAGAAAGAAAAGATTAAAAGAGACAAGAAAGCGTTACACATCATGTTTTAGGTTGTCAACGAAACAGTGTTTGAACATGTGGCAACATGCAAAACTTCTAAAGAAGCATGGGAAGTTTTACACAAAGCGTACAGAGGCAAAAATAGGGTAAAAACGGTAAGACTTCAAACCCTAAGATGTGAATTCGATGCACTAAGAATGAAAGATAGTGAATCGATAGAAGATTACATTAATCGAACAACGGTAATAGTCAATCAATTACGTTTAAATGAAGAACGAATAGAGGAACAACGTATTGTAGAGAAAATTCTCAGAAGTCTGACTAGGAAGTACGAGTCGGTGGTAGTAGCCATAGAAGAATCCAAGGATCTAAATGCAATCTCCACAGAGGAGTTACCTGGAATTCTTCAATCACATGAATTAAGATTAAAACAGTATGATGATGCACCAACGGAGCAGGCCTTTCAAGTTCAAAGCAATAACTATGATCGATCTAGACAACCTAGATCTGAAAATACAGGCAGAGGACGTGGTAAAGGAAGAGGAAGATTTAATGGATTGATTCGGTGCTACAACTGTCAGAAGTTAGGACACACGGCAAGATTTTGCAATAAAAGAGATGAAAACGATAGATCTGGTAATGTTCTTCTTCATAAAGACGAAGCAGAAGACGAAAATGATGAAACTATGTTCATGATATTCAATGTAGAAGAAGTTATAAAGAACGACTGCTGGTATTTAGATAGTGGATGCAGTAACCACATGACGGGTGATAAGAATCTATTCATAAGTTTAAATGAATCGGAACGACGAGAAGTGAGAACTGGAGATGATAAACGGCTTGATGTACTTGGCTGTAGAGATGTAATCATTAAAGTTAAAGGGGTAGAAAGACGAGTTCCAAATGTATTTTATGTGGAAGGATTAAAACATAACTTACTGTGTATTGGTCAATTAGTTCAAAAGGGATATGTGTGAGGTTTAGTGATCAGGAATGAACGATTAAAGACCCGTCCGGAATCTGCATTGGAACTATAAAAATGACCGGAAATAAGATGTTCCCTCTGAACATGAACCATGACTTAACACCTCGGGTATACAACATGACAACATCAGAATCTTCGGCATTATGGCATAGGCGGTATGGGCATTTAAACTTTGACACTTTATATGATATGGGTATGAATGAAATAGTGAAAGGTTTACCGAAAATCACTAAGTCACACAATGTTTGTGAAGAATGTATTTTCGGTAAGCATGCCAGGAAACCATTCGCTAAACAGGCAATATGGCATGCTAAGAAACCTCTACAACTTATTCATTCGGACGTATGTGGCCCTATGAGGACTCAATCTATAGGGGGTTGTAAGTACTTTATTACCTTCATAGACGATTTCTCTAGGAAAACGTGGGTGTATTTTCTAAAATTCAAATCCGATGCTTTAAGTTATTTTAAAACGTTTAAAACACTCGTGGAAAATCAAGTAGATCACAAGATAAAAGGTACACGAACAGATAGAGGTGGAGAGTATTGTGGTCATGAATTTCAGGACTTTCTCAAGGAGAATGGAATACATCATCAACTTACCACAAGTTATACACCCTACCAGAACGGTGTGGCCGAGAGGAAAAATAGGACCCTTATGGAATTAAGTAGAAGCATGCTAAAAATGAAAGATCTACTGAATACATATTGGGATGAAGCTGTAGCATGTGCTACTTATTTACTGAACCGAGTAATTACCAAAAGTGTACCTAATGTGACACCACAAGAAGCTTGGAGTGGAAGGAAGCCTAACGTTGAGCATCTCAGAGTTTTCGGCTGCATTGCTTATGCACACGTTCCAAAGCAGCATCGTAGCAAGTTAGATGACAAAACTGAACGAGTCATTTTTGTTGGTTACAGCGAGAATAGCAAAGCTTATAAATTGTATAATCCGGTGACAAACAAGATTATCATAAGTAGAGATGTTATATTCAATGAAAGTCAACATTGGGTTACAGACAAAGGGAGTCAAGAAATGCCATATATAGAAGTTAATAATACAGGTGATGATGTTCAAAGGGTGGTGGTGGAAGATCAAAGTGAACCGAAAACTCCAGAGGTGAGTGCTCAGAATAAAAATCAATTCGACAACCATGACGACGAGGTGAATACAAATGATAATGAAGATGCAGATTCATCGTCTTCTTCGGAAAATGAAGTCATAAGAACTCGAACAGTTGCTGATGTATATCAAAAATCGAAGCCACTCACAAAGGCACAAGTTGATGAACTTTATGATAAAGATCAAGGTAACACCAATAATGTAGTGAATTTTGTTCTCTTTGCTGATACGGATCCAACAACATATAAAGAAGCATGTAAAGAAAACAAATGGAAGGAAGCCATGGATAAAGAGATGGAATCAGTACTGAAGAATGGAACCTGGGAATTGGTGGATCCACCAAAGAATCAAACTCCAATCGAAGTGAAGTGGATATATAAAACAAAATATGACGAGCATGGCAAAATAAGTAAACATAAAGCACGATTGGTGGTAAAGGGTTACAAACAGAAATACGGTATCGACTATCAAGATGTTTTCGATCCCGTAATAAGGTTCGATACAGTCAGGGTTGTATTAGCATTAGCTGCACATCATGGATGGCACCTACATCAAATGGACGTAAAAAAATCTTTTCTAAATGGCAACCTAAAGGAACAAGTGTTTATCGAACAGCCAGAAGGGTATGTCACAAAAGGTGAAGAAAAAAAAGTATGTAAACTAAAAAAGGCTCTATATGGTTTAAAACAAGCCCCGAGGGCATGGTATAGTAGAATAGAAGGATATTTCACATCACGTGGTTTTAAGAAATGTGTCTATGAACATACCTTGTTCACCAAAATATCCAAGGATGTGAAGATCATAATATGCCTGTACGTAGACGACCTCATAATAGCCAGTGATTCCTTACCCGTGCTAAATCAATTTAAGGAGTCAATGAAAACAGAATTTGAAATGACTGATATGGGAATTCTGCACTATTTTCTCGGAATGTAAGTTTCATTTAAGAATGGAGACATTATTCTTTCACAACAACAATATGCAAGAAGTTTATTAGACAAGTTCAACATGGCGAATTGCACAGCTATTTTAACTCCAATGGAGTATGGTTTGCGTCTATCCAAGCAAGATCCTAATGACGAAATAGACTCAAGTATCTACAGGAGATTAGTTGGTAGCCTTATGTATTTAACTAATACTAGACCAGACATTATGTTCGCGGTTAACAAAATAAGCCAATTTATGGAGCAACCCAAGAGAAGCCATTGGGAAGCTGGGAAAAGAATCCTAAGATACATAAAAGGAACACTGGATCAGGGGCTAGTTTATTCTAAAGGAGGCAAAGGTTCGCTAATTGGTTTGAGTGATAGTGATTATGCAGGGAATATCGACGACAGTAAGAGTACATCTGGGTATGTGTTTCACTTCAGATCTGGAGTTGTGGCCTGGCAGTCAAAGAAACAAAAGGTGGTAGCCTTATCATCAACGGAAGCAGAATATATTGCATTGTCTATGGCTAGATGTCAAGCACTTTGGCTCAAAGGAATTTTGGATGAACTGGAAGAAAAGACTGACTGTCCTTTGATAGTCTACTGCGACGATAAATCAACCATATGCTTGGCCAAGGATCCAGTATATCATGGCAAGAGTAAACATATAAGGATCAAGTATCACTTCATTCGAGACTTGATCAAGAATAATGATATAGAAGTACGATATTGTTCAACCAAACATCAAATAGCCGATGTCCTCACTAAAGCTCTGCAACCAAAGGATTTTCTGCGTTTAAAGGATTTTCTGCATATCGCTGCGATCTAGCTTACGAGAGGGTATTAGACGAACAAGGATTATAAGCTAGATTATGTTATATCAGATTAGTATAGATAAAATATGTAAATTATGTAACATTATTATTATTATTATTATTATTATTTCTTAACCTAGGTTGAGGCGGTTATCCATATGGAACCCTTCGTATATATGTATTATTCATGTATCGAATTCCTTACCAATTCAATCAAGAACAATTTATTTTCTCTCATTCTGAATCCAAACTGGTAGCGAATTTATTCCAATAGTTTTCAAGCGCCATGTCAGAAAACAGACATGGTAAAAAGGTTGCCAACATGTCAGTTTCCACATAACCATTTTGACCCGAGACTAGGTCAACATCAAAGTTCTTATAAGTTGGTTATCTTTTGATGGTTTTATGTAGCACAAAAACTGGTAACATATAACAGAAAATAAGCTAAAGTTGGTTAGCTTCTTATGTAACAGGGGACTTCTCAACCATTGAATTTGTTTCTTTGCAGCCAACCATTCAACTTTTACATATTGACCCTTTAGCTATAGAAATAACCCAAATTGACCCTTCTCAGAAATGGGAAATGGGTATCAGATATTAATTAATTGCACACAGATATATTTTCAAATAACTGAAAGATATGAAGGAACAAACAGAGGTCCCAAACAGAAAATGATTTATGTTCAAGCATTCTCTTTTGGAGTGTGGCATCAACTTGGTCAAACATGGTCTTACATGATGTCAAAACCCGGATGAAGCTATTTGAACACCATATGGCATTATAGAAACCTATTAAATTATATCCATCCAAAATGTAGATCATCCATATGGCAATCTAGTTTTTAGAATCATATTTAAAAACTAAAAAGAATTGCCAAGTGTGCAACTCTGATTGGGGCTACGTATGGCACTCGTGAAACAAAACTTGCCAACTTACAACACAGATCATAGAAAAGATTAACAACTGGTTTCTATATTCGTGCATGAAACATTAACTGTTTGCAAAAGTTCACGAATAGGAAAGACGAAATTGTTTGTAGGCCAACCCAATGTCCCAACCCGCCCCCGACCCACCCAATTTGCCACCTCTGCCATTTTCTATTTAAAATATAAGATCGCTACTTACTTCTAGTTCAACCTTCTCTGTTGATGCATACACGACCTCAACATCACCAAGTCGACAGTCATACATAACACACGGAATTTTCTTTAGGAAAGATTATTAAGGTTCAAATATTATGTCTAACCGCAAGTGTATAACTATAAAATAAAGTACAAGATTCTCATTCATCTCATTTTACCTCTGTTGAAGTGCAAATGATTTCCTTAATGGTATTTCAAATCCTGCTACCATCTCCAACCAGATGCGTGTTTACCTGTTCGCAAGTTGAACTCCTAACCGCTTTGAAAGAATAAAAAAATCAATCAAAGGTCAAACATGATAAAAGATTCAAAATAATGCAAAAGGTATGTTCATTGTCTAAACATTCAACCATTTCATATAATTTTCCACATGGGAAATTATACACACCTATTCTTAAGGGGTTAAAGTCAGTTAAGTTTTAAATACCATAGTGACCATTTTCTTAACAAACTTTATGATTTCAACTAATACCACAGGGACAAAAAAGTTATTTATTCTATAAAAAAGATAAAATGTCATCTCCTAGTGAATACCATGTTAAATAAAGAAGCAAAATTTGTAATAACTGGTAAACCATACCGAGTGGAAATGATCCTCCAATCCCGGGTGCCTTTTTTGCTATTCTTCTTACAAGCTCAGAGCCAGCATCTATTCTCTGACTTTAAGATGGGTCAGTCGGATAATAATCGGACTGAATCTTGTAGTAGCTTTTCTACCAGAACCATCAGTTCTTTTCCTTGAACTACTTTGATACGCAGCTGCTGTTAATTTAGCCACTGAAAAAGCAACTTCAGCTGATACATCTTTCATTTCATTTGTTGTTGATCGTAACCACCATATATGTCCTCTCGGGCAGCAATTTCACTAGACGGATTAACATTGATTGACTACCATCAAATTCAATCACCTACAACTATATGCAATATTCCTTTCATTTCAGACATCCAAACACCTCTTAATATGACGCTAGCCAAACCATAAATTCCAAAAACCTGATATCGTTTTAACAAATACAATCGTACGCATGAAACCCTAACTAATGAAAGTCAAATATATCAATCTGAATCGTGGGTTAAGTACCCTAATTTAAAGAAAATTTTCAAATCTAACATTCTAGAATTGCCTCCAGGTACATTGAACTACTGCAAAAACCTTAGATAAACACAATCTAATGTTGAAATTAAAGACAATACTGTTAAAACAGGTTGGCAATATTGATCAGATTGTTTTATGATTAAGCAGACAAGTTACCCGTTGCGTGCACATTCAAATCTATCATAATTTTATATCATTTTTTGTTTGTGTCTGATTTCATTAAATGGTTATGTTGTTATGTACCAAGTTGTATAAGTATTTAGAATTTTCATTATATTTTTCTATACATATTTTTTAATATAGCCATGTTATTACGTCACCCGGTTCTTAAATCCGTTCTAACCTGTTCGACTAACCCGACCAATGGACCAGTAAGGGGCTGTTTGGCAACTTCTGAATGGTTAAGTGCTGAACAAGTAAGAGATCTGAACCATTAAGAGCAAGTATAATGCTAAACCATTCAGAGGCAAATGGCTAACCAATACAGATTAGAGGTCTTAACCATTCAGAGTCAAATGTTTGAACCATTCAGACATTTGCTCACGAAACAAACAGTCTGAACCATTAAGTGCTGACCATTAAGTGCTAAACTAGTAAGAGGTCTCAACCATTAAGAGCCTCATTAAGAGGTAAACAAACAACCCCTAAGACAGACATCCGGTTCAATGTCCGGTCCGTTTATAAAGACACTAGCGATTAGCCTTATGCTAGAAGATATAGAAAGATGAAACATAAAGAAATCAAACTCCATTTCATGGGAGGAAACTCCGGCAAAAGAGGTTGCTAGAGAATGTGATCAAACATGGAGATAACAGATAGAAAGTATGCGAATTTTACAAACCACCTGATATATGTTGCCAAAAAACGTCGCTGGAAAAGTTGAAAAGAAGGATGAAGATTTGAAATCGAGATAGAGATGGAGTGGTTGCAAGCCTTGATTATAAGCAGTGTTTTCAGACCTGGACCGGACCGTCCGGTCGGTTCAGGATCCAGAGTTTGAGTCGGTCCAGGTCATGGTATCGGACCGGAAATACATTGAACTGGAGGTTGAACCGACGGTTGGACTGGGAAACCGGTCGGTCGAAACGGTTTTTAGAAGGGTTGGACTGGTTTTTAATATACTTTTTAGATTTAACCGTATTAAATTTTATAAGATTTACGACACCTTCCGGTTCTTTCGTCTAGTTCGACCGGTCGAACCATTGAACCGGTAAGGTGACTAGTTCGACGTTCGGTCCGGTTCTAAAAACACTGGTGTAGCCATTATTATGTATGGTTGTATGTATGCGTGAGTTATGTATCTATATACGGAGATACTTTTAGTCAAATGAATGAATCCAAACTGGACAACTAACTTTCACCAATATGGGTCACCGCTTATATCCATCTTTACCCATGTACATTTGACCAACTGCAAATAACTAACCCTACTTTTGCCTCCTAAAACTGTCAACCTCATCCTCCATAATTGGTCTTATTTGTTTGTTTATTAAACCATGTTTAGTAAATAAGAGAGTTAAATGCCTTGTTGGTCCTGTGGTTTTTCATAAAAACACATAGAAACAAATCTATAGTATATGAGATATGAATATGTGTAGCGCAGTGTTTTCAGACCCGGACCGGACCGATCGGTCCGGGAACCGGAGGTGTGGGTTGAAGGTGACGGTGGAGGTGGTGGGTTGAAGGTGACGGTCAGGCCCGGCTCTTGGGCCGGCCAAGCTGGGCAGGCGCCCAAGGCCCAAAAATATTAGGGGCCCAGTAGAGGTAAGAGGCTTATTATGTTACTTATACAAAAAGGCCCAAATGCAGGAGAGTGAGGCCCAAATGCTGAACTTTGAGATGTGATTAATACGGAAACATGAGGCCCAAAGTCTGATGTGTTTGCCTGTTTGGGGCCTGTGCGCTCAAAAAAAAAAATCAAATCCTTTCCCCTACGTTGTTGATTGTTCAGTATGCTCCTCACACAAATACACACACATATGAAGGCGATTACGTATTTGGATTGTATTTGAAGCATACAACAGGTAATTCTTCAACCCCAGTCCAATAATTTCGAATTTTGTATGTATTTCATCCATAAATTAGGTTAAAATTGTAGAATTTTGAGGGTTTGGGTGAAAAACTTGGGATTCTTCTGAAATTTGAATGGATGTTGGTATTTTGGCTCTAATTGGTTGATTAGGGATGTTCTTGTATGTCTAATTTTGATGTTTATTGAGATTTAAGAACCCTAGAAGAAGAGGTAGGGGAGTTTTAGGGTTCCAAGGAGGAGATTGCTAGTTGTGTAGTTAATAGCAGTGTTTGAACTTGTTGTTTAACTGCTCATGAAATATTTAACTATTTTTTTACTTCACATGAGGCAGTTTTATGGTATATAGAATATAGATTAGTGGTTTGATGAGCTTAAACTTTGCTGATGTTATGTTCGGCTTTAAGTCCCACGATCGACAATAACGTAAGTAGTAGTTTATTACATTGTTGTTAAGAAGCGAAAGGACTTTTGGTTTAATTGTGTGTGTAAAATTATGAACTCCTCAAAACGTAGAGGATTTAAGTCCCGTGATCGATAATAACTCGTGAGCCTACAACGAGCCGTTAAACGCAGCCGTTAAACAGCTACCAGTCTCGTGATAGAGGATAACCTCTGCGTTTGCAGCCGTTAAAGCGCTGCGAGCCAGTAAGCATCTGTTATACGGCCATAAACGTAGCCATTTAACGGCTGCGAACAGGCCGTAAATGCAGCAGATAACCGGATGCAAACGCAACAGTTAACCGCTGCGTTTACCTCTTCGCAGCCGTTATACGGTCGTAAACGCAGCGGTATAACGGCTGCGAACGGGCCGTAAACGCAGTGGTTTAAGGGCTGCAAACGCAGTGGTTTATCGTTGCATCGTGGTTTTTGGATATATATAATGATAAGTTTATATTATAGAAAGGGGCCCAACTTTTTTGTCTCGCCCGAGGCCCAAAAGTTTTTTATTATTCTCGGAGACGGCTCTGGTGACGGTGGTGGTGGGTTTATGGTGGAGATGGAGGTGGTGGGTTGAAGGTGACGATGGAGGTGGTGGTGGGTTGAATGTAGAGGTGATGGTGGTGGGTAGTGAAAGGAGACAGAAGATGAGGGGTGGGCCCCATTGTTTTTTTTTTAAATTTGCCATGTTTTTTGTTTTTTTTTATTCAAGGGCAATATAGCCATTTAACACATACTTAACTAAGATAATTAACATAAGTTAGTAATAAGGATCACTCGAATGCAAAAATTACAACCACCGGGATCAAGTGTGTAATTACTGAAGCCACGGGACCAAGTCTGCAACGTCTACAAACCACAAGGACCAACTAGGCACTTAACTCTAAATAAGAACATCATATACTTTGCAAAACAACTCACTCAAACTTTTCCCTTCCAATTCTGATGGCTGAACCCACCTTTTTCACATTTTCAAACTTCCTTCAAGAAGTCAAGCAAGAATAAAGATGCTACAAGGGGTTTAACTATTATTATCAAGTGTTGCCAAGCCTTTATAGCTTACTTTACCTTCTCCTTCTTGCTTGTGTTTTGTGAGCCTACTTACTCTCTTAATCTTAGTTTTATATTTTTTTTAAGTTGCTTTGCGTGTAGGATTCACCCAAGTGTTTATTGTTGGTTAAAAACTTGATACATACGAAACTAACACACTTTTAACTTGTTTTTTTTTCCATAAAAACACATAGAAACAAACATGTTTATGTTTAAATCTAGAAATACAAGATAATATATAAATATTTAAATGTCTAAGACAAAAAAATATTATGTCTCAAATATGAATCCTCTATCTGCTTTGCGATTTCTTCTTTCTCTCTAAAACAGTGGAGTCCAGAATACATAAAACAACTTGTACCGTGTAATGAAAACAAAATAGAGAAAAAAAGTTGTTGGGATCTGATTGGATAGAGTAGTCAACAATCTCTGATCTTCTTTTTATAATCAAGACTTGCAACCTTTTCATTATTCTTATATACGTGTATGGCCATATTTATTTGAGAAGGACACTTACCCGACTGTGTTTGCGTATATACGTGTGTCTGTATACTGTCTTAGAAATTTTATACAAAGATTCAAATACAAACACACGGATACATGTTATTTACATATTATAGAGTAAATTGCCACTATCGTCTTATGAGGTTTAGGTCTTTTTGCCAGTTTCATCCAAAATAATTTTTTTGTGCCAAATAGCCCTTCACCTTTGACATTTTTTGCAATTTTCATCCAAACCACTAACTTAGTTTACTTTTTCTGTTAAGTTGAAGAATATTTGGATGAAACTGGCAAATATAAAACCTTAGAGACGGTTTTGGCAATTTACTTAAATTTTTTTAATTTATTTTATTTAATTAATTTTGTCACATATATACAAAAAAATATACATGCAATTCTTATAAAAAAATTAATAGTTTTGTCACATAATTTTTATAAATTTTCATCCAACCACTAACTCAGTTATTTTTTCTATTAAGGTGAAGGATCTTTTAAATTTTATAAAGTAAGACAAAAATTAATTTCCAATTTTTTATATATATATCAGTTTTATAAAAATAAAATCTACTTCAACCTCTAAATTTTATAAAACTTTATAAAAGGTCAAATAAACAAATCTTATCATATACCAATTTTGTAATTTATCTTCTACTCTTTTAAATTCGCTCCTAACAAAAAACAGAAGCCACTGCCCCCTATCAAAAAACGTATCATTACCAAAGCTTAAAATTACCCGCCAAATAGTAAGTATAATGCTATGAACCAAAAGTTTATTTACTCAAACCACTCAGAATAAATATTAGTTAGTTACCCTCATAATCTTAATTAGATAAATATTTTATTTCTGCCAACATATTTCTTAGGTGCTCAACACATTTAAAAATACATAACGTTTTACAATTTTTTTTCTATATCTACATTTGATTAAATACTAAAAGTTGTAATCGATCGTTATGTGCTGCACAACATTGATATTTATTTTATATATCGTTTTCTCTTTATAAAACTGATCTATATAAAAAAACTGGATATTAATTTTTGTCTTAATTTATAAAATTTAAAACATCCTTCACCTCAACCAAAAAAATAAACTGAGTTAGTGGTTTGGATGAAAATTTATAAAAAATATGTGACAAAACTATTATTTTTTATAAAAACTGCATGTATATTCTGTTATATATATATATATATATATATGTGACAAAATTAATTAAATAAAAGAAATTAAAAAGAGTTTGAGTAAATTGCCAAAATCGTCCCTGAGGTTTTATATTTGTCAGTTTCATCCAAATATCTTCAACTTAACATAAAAAGTAAATGAAGTTAGTGGTTTAGATGAAAATGGCAAAAAAATGCCAAAGGTGAAGGGCTTTTTGGCACAAAATAGTTATTTTGGATGAAACCGGCAAACAGGCCTAAACCTCAGGGACGATTTTAGCAATTTCTCCATATTATATGATAACTAAAATGGTGTGTGTCCATATCTATGTGTGTTGCATGTGTTAGGAGATTACACAAAATTCAAATTCACCAAATCTATAGGATATGAGATATGAATATGTGTAGCCCAGTGTTTTCAGACCCGGAACGAACGACCGCTCAGAACGGAAACCTGAGGTTGAGCCGGTCCGGGTCATGGTATCGTACTTGAAATACATTGAATCGGAGGTTGAACCGGCGACCCGGCGGTTGGAGTGGGAAACCTGTGACGACCCTTAATTTCGAGAGCCTTTCTTCGTACTATTTCGTTTTCAAGTGTGTTGTGCTTTGATGTAACTGGTGGGTACGCTATATGAATAATGAATATGTTTGTTTATTAATGAATGATTACGAGTTTATGTAACGCCCTAAATGTTTAAACCCAAAATTTGCAGCGGAAAACACATAATTAAAATTTCTTTAATGATATTCTTTCTTAACTGAAATACATTAATCCCATTCTAAAATTTGATTAACTACTAACACACATATATCCAATTAAGTGACCACATACACACCCACGTACAATCCATATATTGACTCGATCTTCAACCGCGTGCAATTCTTGATGAAACCTCCATAACCCTTTACAACCTGCAGTCATCACATTCAACCTCATCATTAGTAACCGGTAACATAATACAAAAAAAAACATTAACACATGCATAATAAAGCGTCCACATATCATGCTTTCTCTTATACTAGCACCTTCATCCATCCGTTCGACCACTCGCATCGAATTGCAGAGTCAACCTTTACTTCCATTGTTAGCCTGCCTATGCTTCACATTAATTCTCAATAGAAAACGATTAGTATCATTAGCGGCTTTTCATATGAACATGACCTCGAACACACCTAACTCATCTTTATGCATAATCCATTATGTACATTCCCTTTATTACCCAAACTTAATCAATTCTCTTTAATAACCACTTCCGACCCATTTCCACTAAAACTGAACTTAGTAATAACAACGATTCATATCTTCTTACGTTACCTTCAATAGTTACCATATATCATAAATACATTAACATACAAAAGGGTAAGTTCGGAGTTCGCTTACATTATTTGACCCGTTATGAACAAGTCAATATATAAGCATTATGAGAATCATTCCACTAATCATTTCAACCCATTTAGACGGGTTGGTTCATATTCGCTACAACATCAATTTTTAAAACCTTCTTCAAGTATAATTTCTTGCATCTAATCAATTTTAATCTACAACGGAAAATTTTAGGAATTCATATTATCATTAATATCATTCATAAACCTACTGGTAGATTAAACGAAGTTCATAAGAACTTACCGGAGTCGTGCGCTCCTAATGCTTTCGCTTGACTTGATTCTCCTCCTTTCTTCGACCCTAAAGGGTGTATCACATTTGCATTTAGTTTTCACATTATACATCATTTACACGTATTCACATCATTCACTCTAACGCTCATTACTCATATCCATATTCCACGCCATTATTAGATCTTTTAAATCTAAAGTTCTTCATATTCATACATAATCAATTCAGCTCAAGCATTTCATCGAACACCTTATGTGCATACTACTTATCTAGCGAAATGTACAAGCCTATTAAGCACATCTCTACAAAATCTTTTCTAAAGTCATGGCAAAACATCACCAACACATGAATTCTTCAAATATTCAGATTATTATGACATCATTATGCATATATTAACCTTACTCATCAAACTATATCAAGAATTAACACATACATCATCATCACTAATCATATCCTCAAAATTTCAAATGGGTTTCTTATCAAACCATCAATATAGTCAAAATCGAGCACATTACGACTTCCTTATGTTGAAATTAACTAACATTCATGCTTAATTTCGCAATACATCCATGGATTACACATAACCCATATCATTAAACATCACTAAAGCATAAAATTCAACTTACTTGATGTTGAGCACACTTAGAGGATCATAAATCTGGATACATGCATCAATTTACACTTCAATTTCTCTTCTAATTTGATGGATTAGTAGTAATTAGGGTTTTGTTCTTCTTGCTTCACCTAATGTCGAACACACACACATACGTCTGATGTATGTGTTGTGTTTAGATATTTTAACTTTCATTATTCCACTTTCAACTTATGCACATTTGGTCCCTCAAGTATTAAGTCTTAAATATATATGGTTAAGTATCCATTTGCATACTTTAATGTCTTAACATAATTTCCTAGTTGATATTTATTTACGGGTTCACTTTTACCCCTAACGGTATTTTTACCCGTTCCTTTATATTAACCGGGTTTAAATTACCAAACCCATTTTTGGGGTGTTACAGTTTATGTGTTATGTGTTATGTAAAATGGTGTGCGTATGTATAATCTCGTTGCATAAAAACCTTGGGCCGCACACTTTTGCTCAACCCGTCCTCGGCCCAAACGAAACTCAAACATGGGATCGGCCCTCCTCCACATCGCATACACACATATAACTTGTGTGTGTGATTCTCACAATTTCCAAAAACACAAAAGGTTACACCAAACCCTAATACCCTTTTTCCTTCCCTTTGTGATCGACGGCAGTCATCCCCTCATCCGAAGCACTTCTACTCTCGATCTAGGCGCTCTATTTCTCGGTTAGTTTATTAATCACCATTGTTAATTTGCTCATTGTTTTGATGATAGCATGAGTTTATTTCTTGTTGTCTTCTTGGTGCTTGGAATGATTGAGTTGTAGGAATGGTTAAGAGTTCTTTGCAAACTGGATTGTAATTTGAATTAACATGAAGTGATAATACATAAAATCGGTATGGATCGATAGATGGCTGAGGATCATGTACGTAATTAGGGTTCAACGGGTTGTGTGTTTTTTGATAGTTTGCATGATTGCTTAATGATATGTGTACAAGATTTGTGTTGATCTAATCCGAATAGAAACCTGAGAATTAATGCATGTTAAGATGTATTCTTGAACAATGATTAGGACTTGTATGAATCTATAGAAACGCTTATGATGTGGGTTCATGAATTGGGTCACATAAGGTTAAGAAACTACCCTAATGGTTGTGCTAATCACATGATTAAATTCTGCTAATAATTGGAGTTATGTGAGTGATTGGTGATTGATTAGGTAAAGGATTGGTATCTAATTGATTAATTGACCAAATACACCTGGAGATGTAACTGATTCCGTGAATCAAGACCAATCGCACAACTGTAGTGGAGTCGCACAAGTGCATTGGGCCTGAATGGTCTTGGGTTGCGGATCTGGGCTGGTTGCACACCAGAATAAGGATCGCACAAGTGTGTGTGCGATCACACACTTCCTCCCAGTCGCACACCATAGCTGGGCCGCATCCAGTTGGGCCGGAGCATCATTAGGCTCAATCGCACACTAAAGCCTTGGTCGCACACATGTGTCCCGATCGCACACCTTGGACCATTCGTACAGTCTAAGGGCCTCGCGCAGAATGGGCCTGTCATATTATTTTGGCCGCATAGTTAGTTGTCTGATGTAGTAAACTGTAAAGTGTTGGTGTACAATCATGAATCTGTGATGCGAACTTATGTGATTTGAGTGCTTTGTGTTATATGATGACTTGTACTGTGTATGCAATCCATGACATACGTGATTTAAAGGAATACGAATCTGATTATCATGGGTAATCTTGTTAGGGTCTGATTGACTAACTGTGAGTAACGTAACATACTACACCGAGCAAATCTAAGGTGAGTTCACTGCTCTTTTTCAAGCATGCGTCCCGGGGAGGGACATCTGTTCCGGGGAGGAATATTGGGTAAATGGGTTTAACTGGAATGTTAAACTAGGATGTTGGATAATAAACTCATTTTCTATCACTTAAGTCCCATCTACTACCGAATTAGTTGCCGGGGAGGCAACGAGATTATTAGTTGATAGCGCTATTAGGTTTGGCACCCTCACACCGTACCGGGGAGGACGGGCGTGAACTAATTACCTTAACCACTCGACCAATGTCTGATAGAGAATTGGGGAAGGGCAAAAAATCTGGAGCCATCTTGCGGTATCGAGTTATTATCAACATGTTTAAAACTTATATTTGGTAACTAAACGTTTTAACAAACTTTGAACTCGCCAGAGTTATGCTGATACACTTGTCTGCATGCTTGCAGGTCGTTAGATTCATGGACATGGAACTTGCTATCTGGGAGTGCTGGAGTGATCATGGGTCGAGTCTCTTGGATACACATGACATGTTTATTGGTTTCGTACATTGGTTTTGAAACAATTGAATAACAATTTACTTTATGCTTCCGCTGAACGTATTGGATTTATGTTATGTGTTGGAAATACTTTATGTAATAAATGGAAACTTTTATTTAAATTCTTGTTATAGTTCAATGTGATTGGTGGCTGGATCCTGGTACGTCACACTTCCCGCGGAGTTTCCGCATGTGGTATTTTGGGGGTGTGACAAAACCGGTCGGTCGAACCAATTTTTAGAAGGGCTGGACCGGTTTTTAATATATTTTTATGATTTAAATCTATTAAATTTTATAATATTTATGATACCTTTCGGTTCTTACGTCCGGTTCTACCGGTCAAAACATCGAACCGGTAAGGAGAATAGTTCGACGTCCGTTCCGGTTCTGAAAACATTGGTGTACCCATTATCATGTATGTATGTATGTATGTATGTATGTATGTATGTATGTATGCGTGAGTTATGTATTTGTATAAGGAGATACTATTAGTAAAATGAATGAATCTAAACTAGACAAGTAACTTTCACTGTTATGGGTCACCACTTTATATTCATCTTTACCCATGTACATTTGACCAACTGCAAATAACTAACTCTACTTTTGCCTTCTAAAACTGGCAACCTCATCCTCTACAATTGTCTTATTTGTTTGTTTATTAAACCATGTTTAGTAAATAAAAGAGTTAAATTCCTGGTTTTTCATAAAAACACATAGAAACAATTAAGTTTATGTATAAATCTAGACATACAAGAAATATATAAATATTTAAAAGTCTAAGGCACAAAAAAATATTTTGTTGCAAGTATGAATCCTTTATTTGCTTTGTGATTTCTTCTCTCTCTAAAACAGTGGTGTCTAGAATACATAAAACAACTTGTACCATATAATGAAAACAAAATAGAGAAAAAAAAGATTAAAAGAAAAGAAAATTTTTGGAATCTGATTGGTTAAAGTAGTCAACAATCTCTGATCTTCTTCCTGATTCAAGAAAGCGACCTCACCAAACCATTGCTTTCACTTCATTATTCTTATAATCAAGACTTGCAACCTCTTCATTATTCTTATATACGTGTATGGCCATATTTATTTGAGACGAACACTTACCCGACTCTGTTTGTGTATATATATATGTGTGTGTATACACGACGTCGTAGAAATTTTATACAAAGATTCAAATAAACACACACGGATACATGTTATTTACATATTATATGACCACTAAAATGTTGTGTGTCCATATCTAAGTGTGTTGCATGTGTCAGGAGATTACACAAAATTTAAATTCACCAAATCTATAGTATATGAGATATGAATATGTGTAGCCCATTGTTCTTCTCAGACCCGGACCGGAAAGGCGGATTGGACCGGGAACCGAAGGTTGAGCCGGTCCGCGTCATGGTATCGGACCGGAAATACATTTAATCGGCGACCTGGCGGTTGGACTGGGAAACCGGTCGGTCAAACCGGTTTTACGAAGGGTTGGACCGGTTTTTAATATATCTTTTAGATTTATATCTATTAAATTTTATAATATTTACCACACCTTCTGGTTCTTACATCCGGTTCGAGCGGTCGAACCATTGAACTGGTAAGGAGACTAGTTCGACTTTTGGTCCGGTCTGAAAACATTGGTGTACCTGTTATCAGGTATGTGTGTAGGTATGTATACGTGAGTTATGTATCTTTATACGAAGATACTTTTAGTTAAAAGAATGAATCTAAACTAGACAACTAATTTTCACCATTATGGGTCACCACTTTATATCCATTTTTACCTATGTACATTTGACCTACTGCAAATAACTAACCCTACTTTTGCCTCATAAATCCGTCAACCTCATCCTCTACAATTTGTCTTATTTGTTTGTCTATTAAACCATGTTTAGTAAATAAGAGAGTTAAATGCCTGGTTGGTCCTGTGGTTTTTAATAAAAACACATAGAAACAAATAAGTTTATGTTTAAATCTAGAAATACAAGAAATATATAAATATTTAAAAGTCAAAGACACAAAAAATTATTTTGTTGCAAGTATGAATCCTCTATTTGCTTTGTGATTTCTTCTCTCTCTTAAATAGTGGTGTCTAGAATGCATAAGACAACTTGTACCATATAATGAAAACAAAATAGAAAAAAAAAGGATTTAAAGAAAAGAGAATTGTTGGAATCTGGGTAGAGTAGTCAACAATCTCTGATCTTCTTCCTGATTCAAGAAAGCAACCTCACCAAACCTTTGCTTTCACTTCATTATTCTTATAATCAAGACTTGCAACCTCTTCATTGTTCTTATATACGTGTATGGCCGTATTTATTTGAGACGGACACTTACCGGACTCTGTTTGTGTATATATATATATATATATATGAGGATGTTTGGGATTATGTTTTGAAGTGATTATTTGATTATTGCGTTTGTAAAACATAAATAATCTAAAAAAAGTGTTTGGATGAAAAAATGATTATCTGCCTCCAAAACACAAAATCTATTTTATAAACGCATAATCTATTTTGAAAACGCAACACCAAACACCCCTTATGTGTGTGTGTATACACGACGTCTTAGAAATTTTATACAAAGATTCAAATACACACACACGGATATATGTTATTTACATATTATATGACCACCAAAATGTTGTGTGTCCATATCTATGTTTGTTACATGTGTCAAGAGATTACACAAAATTTAAACTCACCAAATCTATAGTATATGAGATATAAATATGTGTAGCCCATTGTTCTTAGACCCAGACCGGACAGGCAGGTCGGACCGGGAACCGGAGGTTGAGTCGGGTCATGGTATCGGACCGGAAATACATTTAGTCGGAGACCCGGCGGTTAGACTGGGAAACCGGTCGGTCGAACCGGTTTTAAGAAGGGTTGGACCGGTTTATAATATGTCTTTTAGATTTATCGCTATTAAATTTTATAATATTTACCACACCTTCCGGTTCTTACGTCCGGTTCGAGCGGTCGAACCATTGAACCGGCAAGGATACTAGTTCGACTTCTGGTCCGGTTCTGAAAACAGTGGTGTTGCCATTATCATGTATGTGTGTATGTATATATGCGTGAGTTATGTATCAGAAGATACTTTTAGTCAAAAGAATGAACCTAAACTAGACAACTAACTTTCATCATTATGGGTCACCACTTTATATCCATTTTTACCCATATACATTTGACCAACTGCAAAAAACTAACCCTACTTTTGCCTCCTAAAACCGTCAACCTAATCTTCTACAATTTGTCTTATTTGTTTGTTTATTAAACCATGTTTAGTAAATAAGAGAGTTAAATGCCTGGTTGGTCCTTGTGTTTTTTTTTGATAAAAACACTTTGAAACAAACAAGTTTATGTTTAAATCTAGAAATACAAGAAATATATAAATATTTAAAAGTCAAAGACACAAAATTATTTTGTTGCAAGTATGAATCCTCTATTTGCTTTGTGATTTCTTCTTTCTCTTTAAAACAATGGTGTACAGATTGCATAAAACAACTTGTACCATATAATGATAACAAAATAGAGAAAAAAGGATTTAAAGAAAAGAAAATTGTTGGAATCTGATTGGGTAGAGTAGTCAACAATCTCTGATATTCTTCCTTATTTAAGAAAGCGACCTCACCAAACCATTGCTTTCACTTCGTTTTTCTTATAATCAAGACTTGCAACATCTTAATTATTCTTATATACGTGTATGGCCATATTTATTTGACACGGACACTTACCCGGCTCTGTTTGTGTATATATATATGTGTGTGTATACACACGATGTCTTAGAAATTTTATACAAAGATTCAAATACACACGGATACATGTTATTTACATATTACATGACCACTAAAATGTTGTGTCCATATCTATGTGTGTTGCATGTGTCAGGAGATTACACAAAATTTAAATTCATCAAATCTATAGTATATTAGATATGAATATGTGTAGCCCATTGTTCTTAGACCCGGACCGGACAGGCGGGTGGGACCGGGAACCAAAGGTTGAGTAGGTTCGGGTCATGGTATCGGAACGGAAATTCATTTAATCGGCGACCCGAAGGTTGGACCGGGAAACCGGTCAGTCAAACCGGTTTTAAGAATGGTTGGACCGGTTTTTAATATATTGTTTTAGATTTAAGCGGACCGCCCATTGGGATGCCTTGAAGCGCATACTCCGTGATGTTAAGGGCACGACCTCTCTTGGTCTTACGATAAGCAAGCCCTCCAACTTGTCTCTTTTGGCTTACACGGACGCGGACTGGGAGGGGTGCCTAGACACCCGTCGTTCCACATCAGGCTATTGCGTTAACTTAGGTGACAACCTTCTCTCTTGGTCTTCCAAACGTCAACCAACGGTCTCGCGCTCTAGTGCTGAAGCCAAATATCATGGGGTTGCAAATGTAGTGTCCGAAATTTGTTGGCTTCGCAACCTTCTACTTGAGCTACGGCGGCCCTTGTCTCGTGCCACTTTGGTTTACTGTGACAATGTCAACGCCATATACCTGTCCGGCAACCCGGTTCAACATCAACGAACAAAACATATTGAATTAGACATCTACTTTGTTCGTGAACATGTACAACGAGGTCATGTTTGCATCCTTTACATCCCAACTCGACATCAGATTGCCGACATCTTTATGAAAGGTTTGCCACAGCTTCTCTTTGAAGACTTCCGCTCCAGTCTCTGCATTCGGTCTCTTCCCGCTTCGACTGCGGGGGAGTATTAGCATATATATATTTATTAGCATATATATTATTCCCTGTTATATTTGTAAAGGATAAATATGTAATTATAGTCGAGATTATTTCTCCATGATTAGAGTACAGGTTCTTGTATATATATTCATCAGTATTGTGAATAAGAGATCAAGGAAGTGATTATCGTATTCCTACAAAACTATAAGAACAATCATAATGTCCATTAAAATGTAACTTCTTGATGAGAGACTATGTTATTGTAGGCAAAAGTACATCATCCAAATAAATCCATACAAAAACCCACAACAAATTTTCGAATATAGCAACTAAAATAAACGGATGAAAGCAAAAGAAACAATATTTAACCACAAAAAACCAGCGAAAACCATATCTGACGAATACATAACAAATTACCAAACATCCTAACCTGTAACATTGCACCACCGGTCACATTAGTCATAGCCAGAACCACCACCACCATCATCTCTCTTTTCATCAACCACCACCGCTTATTGTGGAGGAAACCCTAGTTGACCGGAATTGTGGCTATAGCTCCAACCACCACCGTCTGTTCACCTTTAAACCCTTATCTCTATCATCTGAGCACCCCTTGTGGATCGTCTAAAACCTAACTGGAACACCTGTTGTTGAAACCCTCCATCACCTTCTCTCCATTCTGGTCCCCTTTCTATGCGGTATCCTAAATGCAAATATGAGATGGTGGATGAAATCTATGGTTATTTTGAGAAGTAGAAAGCGAAAGGGGTAAGGTGTTGGATAATCTTGACATAACGGTCCGACGGGTACGGTTCATGGGTTACGGTTCAATCTGTTCAGCTGGTTATTTAGAGGTTTTTATTAATTAGTATCTTTGTTTGTTTTATTTAGTGTTCCAATAAAATAGAAAACGTGGAGATTGACCAAGCATGTGAACGTTGGGAAGTTAGTTGAAGTCTACGATTCTTTAGGATGACTTTTATCTTTATATTTTTTCACATGTTTCCTAGGTTGAGTTGTAGGCTATTTATAGCCATTAGTTTATTGAATAAAAGTGTGCCTTTTTGCTTTGCATCGAATATTATTCTCTGCAACTATTTTCTTTTCTGAGTTTACATACAAATCTCAATAAGTGTAGTGTTTTGTTCATAATTTTAAAGGCTTGATATCCAACATTTGGTATCAGAGGCTCGATCCTTGGAAGATAGAAGCAGAAAGATAAGCGAGCTTATGTAAGATTCTCGCAAGCAAGAAAGAAAGAAGCTGATTTAGGTCAGCAAAGAAAGAAGAAAGATAGTTGCAACTTGTGTTAGAAAGAAGAAAGAGAGGTGCAGTGAGAAAGAGAAAGAAGAAAGCCAGGTGCAACTCAGGAAGAAAAACCAGTTAGAAAGAGACCGGGAAAGAAGAAATCGACAAAGAAAGAAAGAAAGAAAGGTCAGTCGATTCAAACATCGAAAAAAAAGAAAGTGAAGAATGGCGATGGTACAAGGAAAAGAAGCGGGTTCCATGTCTTACCAAGTTCCGACTTTGACTGCAACTAACTATCCGGTATGGGCAATCAAGGTTAAGTCCATCTTGGATGCACATGGTCTTTTGGAGACGATCGAACCAAGGGCATTAGGTGAAGACCCAGACTCGAAGAAATCAAAACAAGCACTCGCCTTCCTATTTCAAGCTATACCGGAGGAGATGGTGTTGCAAATGTCGAGTCACACGAACCCGAAGAGAGTGTGGGATGGGTTAAAAACACGATACTTGGGTGTAGATCGAGTGAGGGCGGCTCGAATTGCAAGATTAAGAATAGAGCTTGAAGGTTTGCGGGTGAAGGAAGGAGAGCTTGTTGATGATGGTGCTACTAAGGTGAGCGTCCTGGTTTCAAAGTTGAGGAGTCTCGGGCACAAAGTTGAAGAAGAAGAAATGGTGAGGAGGCTACTTGATGCGTGCCAAAGTCCTATCTTCAAATTGTAACTTCAATTGAGCAATGCTTCGATTTGGACCCAATGCTCTTTGATGAAGCGGTTGGAAGGCTTAAGGCGTATGAAGAAAGAAGAAAAAACCATGATGAAAAGGCAGAAGAGCAAGGCCAACTCTTGATGGCCGAACAAAAGTATGGTGAGAGTAGCGGACGAGGAAGAGGTCATGGAAGAAGCTATGGTAGAGGTGAAAAGGTCGAGGAAGAGGTACGAGTCGAGGCGGTAATAAAAGCAGGTTTTGATGTTTCAATTGTGGAGCATTTGGGCATTTTGGTTACGAGTGCACTAAATGGAAGGATTCATAATTTTGAAGGCTTGATATCCAACATAAGCGACAGAGATCTAAGGTTTGGAATGTGACAATTATGAAAGAGAATGAATAAGAGGACGTGTTTAAGAGAATTTGTTTGGTGCCTAAATCAACGAAAATAGGCGTAAGAGAACTACACGTGACAATAAGTGGTGTAAATGGCTTCCAAGTGGCCATAGCCTGTTTTGGTTTATTATAATGTGTATGTATAGATTTACGAAGATATTTTGAAAGATACCTCATTTAAGGATGTTGTGAGACGTTGAGAAGATCGAGATTAGTATAAATATAAAAGGAGATTTATAAAAACTTCATCTTCTTCCTACTATTAACCCAAAATTCATAACCAGAATGACATATTCGCTCCCTTTTCTTAAACCACTCAATCAATCAGATGCATATTTGTGTATTGCATGTATTGTCATAACTTTATATGTATGAACCATGGTTGCAATACCTCGATGGCGACACCGAAACAAATCAGTAAGATGAACAGCTAAGCTCGCTAAGGTCCGGTTCTATGGTGACAAAGAAACCGACAAACAACAAAAGAAGCATGGTGGTTACTTAGTGGCTATCCTCAGCGACTGGAATTCAAACGAAGAGTAGAGGGCCTGAGAGGCTTTCAAGAAAAAATGAGAAAGATTTGTTAATATTTTTGCTTAAATCCGTGTGGATCTATCGGTTTAGGATATGATACGCTAATATCTTGAATGTCACAAAAAAACGGGCCCCTTTTAATCTCATTTATTCATATTAACTAGGTTTATTATGGTCGCCGCGTTGCGGCGTACTTCTTTTGTGATTTAGTCTGTGTTTATATGTATTTTGAAATCACTGCGAGAGCCTTGCGCATGGAACCACTGACAAAAATTAAAAAAATGTAAAAAAAAAAACACTAAAAGAGAACCTGAAGAAAATCAACCAAAAAAGTTATATGGTAATGATGTTCGTATGAAACTCATGGTCAGATATGAGCCAATGGTATTGGGTATCGGTACCGAATTTCCCGAAATATATTAAGTAACAATTCGGTACCGACTTTTGGCGTTCATGGTACCGGTTCGCCACCGGTTTTACCTTCATAAACCGGTACCGTAACCAGCATTTTTGGTACAAGTACCGATTCGAATTCGGTATCGGTTGGCACCGTACTCATCCCTACCCCTGAAACTAAAATAAATAAATCATTAAAAGTTAAAGAAAACCAACAAAAACTTGTGCGATAGCGTTATTGTTCGTACAATCGTACGGTACTCATGATTAACGTTGAAACAACGATACCATGTAGCATTAAAACACTATTCATTAACTTTGTTTATATAGGTAATAGTTAATATAATTCATGTTGTTTATTTCCATACAACCTGAAAGAAATGAATTCTTACGTAAAACTTTCAACATGAAAATAAAGTATTATATAAAATCTTTAATATTACTTTTATTATTAATACTATTATATTATTTTATTTTAAGGAATTCGCCTGTAATACTCCCAACTAGAGGTGATTGGTCATTGACAGTCTCATCTTTGAATATTCCCCCCACCAATCCCACCTTTCACCTATTTTCCTACACCGGTCCCCCGTTAAAAAAAAACTTAACAGACTTAAACTTTTTTCCAAATTACAAACAGATTTCTTAGGGCTTTTGATCAGAACGACGATACAAGTCCATTAATGTAAAACTTAACTCGAAATGGTGCTCCAAATGACTTGATTTTTGTTAATTGGAAATTTAAACACCCGAATTGAAGCGCCGTTTTTTGGAGCACTGTTTCGAGGTAAGTTTTACATCAATGTACTCGTATCGTCGTTCGGATCAAAGCCGTAAAAAACTGTTTGTAATTTGGAAAAAAACCATAACTCCGTTAAGTTTTTTTAACGAGAGACCGGTGTAAGAAAAATAGGTGAAAGGTGAGACTCATGGGGGTAATATTTAAAGATGAGACTTTCAATGGCCAATGATCTCTGGTTGGCATTATTACAGGCCAATTCCCGTGTTATTTTTATGAACCCAAAGATTCTAAATTTCAAGGTCCTACATAGTGATTATGTAATTTTGATGACATTGACAATCTTGATTAAGCAATTTTAATTTATTAAAAAATGCTTTCTGGGTTCATAGTAATTAAACAATAAGTAGATTTAATTAATAAACTAGAGAACTAACATCCAATTTAAAGACTCTCATTACAATAACATCTTACAAAACCCACTAGTTAACTAAACTATCAAGACAATTCCCTACCCAAACCATTACTTTTTGCGTGTGACAAGTAATTAATTAATTATATTCTTCGATCTATTATTTTCAAATAAAATAGTTTCCTTAGACCACTCCATTGGTAACCTAATATGAGTTGGGTTGCCACTTGGAACATATATATTGGTTTCATTTTAATAAATAAAACAAAACAGAAAAAGAAGATGGCGACCTGCGCTTGAACGACCTAAGTCACGACCCAACCATCCAAAATTTTGCTCACTTTTTCTTGCCACTTCTCCTACTTTGATTGGTACACTAAATTAATGTTCTTTTTCAATTTTTATCTTAACAACTTCCTCCTCTATCAAATAAATTACTCAAATAACTTTTCTGATTTAAACTTAAAAATGGAACTAAATATACTGTATTTCTTAGTTTTTTTTTGTGAGCATACCAGTATAAATTTTATTAAAAACAGAGTTCATTAAAAAAAAATTATTTAGTATATAATATAAGTGGTTTAAATACAATTTATTCTTATTCTTAAATTAGATAAGTTTTACTTTTTGAAATAAAAATGAACATTTTTATATTATTATATTTTAATACAATACATTATAATCATATCTATATTTTCTTTAACTAAAACTTAGGTTGGGTTAGGTTAGGTTGTGAATGTGTGTCAAAAATTGAGTAAGGTTGAGTTGTGTAGGTGGAAAAGAGAGATATTGTTTTTTTAATGAAATGATGGGTTGGGTCATTAATGGGGATAGTCTTATGAACTTAAACTTTTTGGTAGGCATACTACCTATTGAATGGCTAAGTGTTTCAAGAACTGAACAAATACTTCTTCGATGGCCACACCAGGGCATTTTTATGGATCATCATAGCTACTCCTATGGTTACTGCGTTGCTTTGGGTTATCTTTCTTACCTTTAGACTTGGCGTTCCGGAAGATGATGAAGTTGACAAACGTTTTACCATATCGTTTTTTATGTGTGCTTAGCCGCCTGCTTAATTTTTATCCTATCGGTGATCGACAACACGTTCGACTTCTCAAAGTCACAGATTTGGCTGCCGATCTTTAGCGATGTTGTTATCTTTTTGGCAATTGCATCCCGATTATGTACCAAATATGGAAGACAGCTGCTGAAGATGACCTAGCTGCCGTGGTTGCCGCCTTTTTTATTGGAAAAAAACTACACTTAATTAACTAACTACTTAATAACCAGAGAAACCATTGTCTTCAAGCATGCGAAGGGTTGTAGATAGCCACTTGGGTGAGCCACCCAAAAAATCACTGAGCCAACAACCGCAACAACACAAAGGATCAAATATGTGAGACATCCATCTTCATGATTGTTCATCCACGACACAAAATTAAGAACAAAAGCAAACACCGCAGTGACGATTTCTATAGGGAACAACACAAAACTAATATATTTTATATTATAAACTTCCCCCGCCACAGTGGGAAGCAATGCCGAAAAACCTCCATAGGAAGCCGCCACAAAAGGCGCACCTACGACAAAGAGTCCGTTCATGCACAAAGCCTAGCCAACTACCATAGTCATTTTGCTTAAAAGAAGAAACCATGGTCTACCCAAAGAACCTTCTCTGCACCGCATCACTAGACCATCCAACAACTAAACACATCATGAAACCACAAGTAGCGGATAAGGACAGTAGATTCTTTACTTCTAGGTCAGAAAGGTTACCGTCTTTACCAAATTCAAACAGCTTCTCCATAAGATATTCCTTTGAAGCCATTGGGAAGACGCATGCAAAAGCTCAGAACTAAATTGTGGCCAACTGCGCCAATAAAGCTCCAAAAGAACCAATAAAACCTTCATTTTAACCAATAGCCACAGCAGCGACATCATCGGCTGCTGCATCCGCGCAGTTGGCTACAATTCGGTTTTGGGCTTTTGCTTTTGCATGCGTGTAACGCCCTAAATGTTTAAACCCAAAATTTGCAGCGGAAAACACATAATTAAAATTTCTTTAATGATATTCTTTCTTAACTGAAATACATTAATCCCATTCTAAAATTTGATTAACTACTAACACACATATATCCAATTAAGTGACCACATACACACCCACGTACAATCCATATCTTGACTCGATCTTCAACCGCGTGCAATTCTTGATGAAACCTCCATAACCCTTTACAACCTGCAGTCATCACATTCAACCTCATCATTAGTAACCGGTAACATAATACAAAAAAAAACATTAACACATGCATAATAAAGCGTCCACATATCATGCTTTCTCTTATACTAGCACCTTCATCCATCCGTTCGACCACTCGCATCGAATTGCAGAGTCAACCTTTACTTCCATTGTTAGCCTGCCTATGCTTCACATTAATTCTCAATAGAAAACGATTAGTATCATTAGCGGCTTTTCATATGAACATGACCTCGAACACACCTAACTCATCTTTATGCATAATCCATTATGTACATTCCCTTTATTACCCAAACTTAATCAATTCTCTTTAATAACCACTTCCGACCCATTTCCACTAAAACTGAACTTAGTAATAACAACGATTCATATCTTCTTACGTTACCTTCAATAGTTACCATATATCATAAATACATTAACATACAAAAGGGTAAGTTCGGAGTTCGCTTACATTATTTGACCCGTTATGAACAAGTCAATATATAAGCATTATGAGAATCATTCCACTAATCATTTCAACCCATTTAGACGGGTTGGTTCATATTCGCTACAACATCAATTTTTAAAACCTTCTTCAAGTATAATTTCTTGCATCTAATCAATTTTAATCTACAACGGAAAATTTTAGGAATTCATATTATCATTAATATCATTCATAAACCTACTGGTAGATTAAACGAAGTTCATAAGAACTTACCGGAGTCGTGCGCTCCTAATGCTTTCGCTTGACTTGATTCTCCTCCTTTCTTCGACCCTAAAGGGTGTATCACATTTGCATTTAGTTTTCACATTATACATCATTTACACGTATTCACATCATTCACTCTAACGCTCATTACTCATATCCATATTCCACGCCATTATTAGATCTTTTAAATCTAAAGTTCTTCATATTCATACATAATCAATTCAGCTCAAGCATTTCATCGAACACCTTATGTGCATACTACTTATCTAGCGAAATGTACAAGCCTATTAAGCACATCTCTACAAAATCTTTTCTAAAGTCATGGCAAAACATCACCAACACATGAATTCTTCAAATATTCAGATTATTATGACATCATTATGCATATATTAACCTTACTCATCAAACTATATCAAGAATTAACACATACATCATCATCACTAATCATATCCTCAAAATTTCAAATGGGTTTCTTATCAAACCATCAATATAGTCAAAATCGAGCACATTACGACTTCCTTATGTTGAAATTAACTAACATTCATGCTTAATTTCGCAATACATCCATGGATTACACATAACCCATATCATTAAACATCACTAAAGCATAAAATTCAACTTACTTGATGTTGAGCACACTTAGAGGATCATAAATCTGGATACATGCATCAATTTACACTTCAATTTCTCTTCTAATTTGATGGATTAGTAGTAATTAGGGTTTTGTTCTTCTTGCTTCACCTAATGTCGAACACACACACATACGTCTGATGTATGTGTTGTGTTTAGATATTTTAACTTTCATTATTCCACTTTCAACTTATGCACATTTGGTCCCTCAAGTATTAAGTCTTAAATATATATGGTTAAGTATCCATTTGCATACTTTAATGTCTTAACATAATTTCCTAGTTGATATTTATTTACGGGTTCACTTTTACCCCTAACGGTATTTTTACCCGTTCCTTTATATTAACCGGGTTTAAATTACCAAACCCATTTTTGGGGTGTTACAATGCGTCTTCCCAATGGCTTCAAAGGAATATCTTATGGAGAAGCTGTTTTGAATTTGGTAAAGACGGTAACCTTTCTGACCGGGAAGTAAAGAATCTACTGTCCTTATCCGCTACTTGTGGTTTCATGACGTGTTTAGTTGTTGGATGGTCTAGTGATGTGGTTCAGAGAAGGTTCAGTTTGGGTAGACCATGGTTTCTTCTTTTGAGCTGAATGACTATGGTTGTTGGCCAGGCTTTGTGCATGAAGGGACTCTTGTCGTAGGTGCGCCTTTTGTGGCGGCTTCCTATGGAGGTTTTTCGGCATTGCTTCCCACTGTGGCGATGGAAGTTTATAATATAAAATATATTAGTTTTGTGTTGTCCCTTATAGAAATCGTCACTGCGGTGTTTGCTTTTATTCTTAATTTTGTGCTGTGGATGAACAATCATGAAGATGGATGTCTCACATATTTGATCCTTTGTGTTGTTGGGGTTGTTGGCTCAGTGGTTTTTAGGTGGCTCACCCAAGTGGCTATCTACAACCCTTCGCATGCTTGAAGACAATGGTTTCTCTGGTTATTAAGTAGTTAGTTAATCAAGTGTGGTTTTTTTTTAATAAAAAAGGCGGCAGCCATGGCAGCTGGGTCATCTTCAGCAGCTATCTTCCATATTTGGTACATAACCGAGATACAATTGCCAAAAAGATAACAACATCGCTAAAGATCGGCAACCAAATCTGTGACTTTGAGAAGTCGAACGTGTTGCCGATCACCGATAAGATAAAAATTATGCAGGCAGCTAAGCACACGCACAAAAAACGATTTGGTAAAATGTTTGTCAACTTCATCTTCTTCCGGAACGCCAAGTCTAAAGGTAAGAAAGATAACCCAAAGCAACGCAGCAACCCAGGAGTAGCTATGATGATCCACAAAAATGCCCCGGTGTGTTCATTGAAGAAGAATTTGTTCAGTTCTTAAAACACGTAGCCATTCAATAGGTAGTATGCCTACCAAAAAGTTTAAGTCCATAAGACTATCCCCAGCAATGACCCAACTCAACCCAACATTTCATTAAAAAACAATATCTCTCCCTTCCACCTACACAACTCAACCTTACTCAATTTCTGACACATATTCACAACCTAACCCAACCTAAGTTTTAGTTTAAAATATATAGATATGATTATAATGTATTGTATTAAAATCTAATAATATAAAGATCTTCATTTTTTTTTTCAAAAAAAGTAAAATTTATCTAATTTAAGAATAAGAATAAATTGTATTTAAACTACTTACATTATATACTAAATAAATTTTTTTGAACGAACTCTGTTTTTAATAAAATTTATACCGGTATGCTAAAAAAAAAAAACTAAGAAATACAGTATATTTAGTTTTATTTTTAAGTTTAAATCGGAAAAATTATTTGAGTAATTTATTTGATAGGGGAAAAAGTTGTTAATATAAAAATTGAAAAATAACATTAATTTGGTGTACCAATCAAAGTAGGACAAGTGGTAAGAAAAGGTGAACAAAATTTGGGATGGTTGAGTCGTGACTTCGGTCGTTCAAGCGACCAGGTCGCCATCTTCTTTTTCTATTTTGTTTTATTTATTAAAACAAAACCAATATATATTTTTCAACTGCCAGCCAAACTCATATTAGGTTACGAATGAGAGTGGTCTAAGAAAAGTATTTTATTTGAATATAATAAATGAAAGAATATAATTAATTAATTACCTGTAACAAGCTTTTGGTTTGGGAAATTTCAACGAGCAACGATGATGTTAGTTGTGTTCACCAGAGATAAGGCGTGTGACAGTTTGAAAGTATAGAGAATGGAGTTACACTTTCTCCTTGATTTTATCTTCTAGATTCATCCAAATCAGAAAATAGCATACAGTAATCAACACAGCTGCTAAAACAATCGACAAATGTGTACCGAATCGCGCAATGAAGCTGTTCTTGGCATAGTGTCTATCCTCCAGCACTATCGCAAACCAAACAGCAACAAAAATGCTGAAGTTTGAGAAGGAATCTGCGATAACTTGCAGACCACTAGCTTGATATTTATCGAAATGGTTCTTTGTTTCAATGGAAGGGGAGAGTAGAAGGAAGGCATTTGAGAAATCCGAGGAGATTTGTAGCAAAATCCCACAAATAAGGAACCCCCATCTTCCTTGTACAGCTGCTAGGCCATACCTAGAAAAGAAAGGAAGGTGAGTGAGCTAGAAAGAAGGAAGGTTGTAGTGTAGCTAGGGCTAGGGTTTTTTGAAAGCCTGTTTATAGATGTCTTATTACACACAAGGAAAGTAGGTTGAATATATTTATTAGAGTGAGTTAAATGGCATTTTAGTTTTAATTTATGTGGTTTGGGTTATCTTATTATTTTAGTCCAAATATTTTATTTTTTGTCCGTGGGTTCGAAAAGATTTTGTCGTTGTCATTTGAGTCCATTGGTTTAACTTCATCTATTTTTCAGTTAACGAGAAGGGTAATTCGATCATTTTATATGGCCGAATTGTCCTACTAGTTAACAGAATTACATATAAAATGACCGAATTGCCCTTCTTATGGGCAGGAAAAATAGATGAAGTTGACCCAGTAGACTAAAATGGCAACGATGAAACGTTTTTGGACCCACAAACGAAAAATGAAACATTTAGACTAAACTGGAAAATGACTCAAACCACAGGGACTAAAATGACGTTTAACTCTATTTATTATTTCAATTCTTTTATATGTATTATACGATGACAAAAATACCAACCATACATGCACTTATTTTATAATTATGTATATCATCATGAAATGATATATATTAATGCATGCCCTATTTATCTTTAAAAAAATATTCTATAGTATAATAAATTTAAAATTCCAACGTATGTTAATTAATTTACATAAAAAATAGAGATCATGTGTTATTTAGAAAAACATGGAATGTGAAATGTTTATATTTGTAAAACTATTATACATGACACTTAAATTATTAACTAAAAAAGTACAACAATAGTAGTTGAATTGTATATATTTACTTAATTCTTATACGATTAGTTTAATTTTTTTTTTTTTTTAGTTGTCCTGATATTATAACAATTAAAGGAGTACACTTCGGTTTTGGGTTGTGAGAACTTATCATGTTTTTATGACACTAGTTTAACATAATGTTCAAACAAAAATAAAACCAAAAATTATAAATTAATATGTCTTAAGATTTGATAGGGCGGGGGTTTGGGGCATGGGTTGACACGTAGAGTTTGAGCTCCTCCGCTGGTGAGTGACGTGTCCGTGGGGTATGGTCGGGCGGGGGTTTGGGGCGTGGGTTGGTTAAAATTAAAAAAAAACTAAAATTAAAAAATACACGTATAGCCTAGCCAACAAGCCAATAAGAGCCGACCACATAGGATTGCTAGCATACCCCACGCCCGGCTTTAAACTCCCGCCCAAGGGCCCACGCCCAAACCCAAGCCCACCTGGGATGGTGACTTGGGCGTTTCTCTCTAACCCCCGCCCCAACCCCCGCCTTATACCCCATAATCTAAGATATAATCTAAGATGGTATTATAAATCTCCTTGAGCAGCCGTTCAAAAAAAAATCTCCTTGAGCCTTGTGTAAACACGACTGCAACCACTCACATCAATGTACTTTGTTAAATTTTATGTTTGTGCTTAATTTCCATGCTTTATAAGACGTAAGGCTATTTATTATGATATTGATCAAGTGCTAGCTCTATGTAAGAGATATTTACATGCTCCTTCGAATCACATTTTTGGAACAACTAGCCTCAAGATCCGGATCGTCTCACTTGGTGTGTTTCGATGACTTACAATTAGGGGGTCTAAACAACTCTAAAGGCTCGAGAGCTACTCGTGAACAGCCCGATTAAAAGCTCGAATGAGTCGAACCTTAACGAGCTCGAGCTTGAGCCTGAAATAGAGCTCGTTTAATTATCGAGCCCGAGCTTGAGCCTGAAACACAAAGCTCGTTTAGGCTCGCGAGCCCAATTAAAATTTGTTTTTTTATATATAATATAATAACTAGTTGTAACACCCGTGTGAACACACGGGTATGTTTAATAACGATCGAAAACAAATGTTAAGACAGTATGTGTTAGGACATAAAAATTTCATTACTATGTTACAAAAAAATTAGAGAAAAACGAAATTTGCGTCTCTGTGGTATGTGTGAAACATCAACCTGTTTGACTGTTTGACAATTGTGAAATGTCCTTTATACCCTCAACTCTTAATGATAAACATATATGTATGATTAGAACGATCACACTTCTCAATAAAATCATCTTCATCTTCTCTCAAGTCCCAAAACACGTATCTTCATCTTCAATCATCGGAATCATCTTCATCGGAATCATCTTCCTCTTCTGTAATCTCCACCGATCATCATCTCCATCTTCATCTTCATCATCTTCATCTTCTATAACAATCCAAGGTAAAATCACATACCTAAAACATGATCGACACTATGTTTTTGATATGCTAGATGTCACGACCCCTACCACACCCTGGACGGAAGCCGCGAGCAGTCAAGTGGTACTGGTGGTTATTTTAAAAACATTGCAGCGGAAATGTTCATCAGGACCGTGAGTTAGGAAAAATATCAGAGTTTGAAACACCATATTTTATTTATTAAATAAATGGGAATAAACTCAGGTTTTTCAAATGTAGCTTTTATATTGGATAATCCGAATACATAAACAACTTTTATTAATTCAATCTAATGATAAAATAAGCCATTTCTTTAAGCCTTTTGGTGCCGTATCCAACTCTTATTCCGATCTACTGTAATTACCTGAAACGCGTTTTAAAAAGGTTTTGTCAGCATGAAATACTGGTGAGTTCATTCATTTTTGTACAAAAACAAATTTGTTATAATTCACAGTATTAAGAGCGATTACAATGTTTATATATCAACCAATTACCCCAAATCGGTATTTGTCACTCGACTCGTTTCGGTGACTATGGTCAGATCACCCATTGGCTAACCCGTTGTCCAATGGTGACGGGTATCAAGTAATGTATACAAAACCCCACATACCGGCAGTAATTGAAGATTATAAAGACTTAATCCCTGTAATTATAACTTTGAAACCAACAATTTGATAAAAAGAGAATGATTCACAAAATGTGAGAAAAGAGAATGGACTCACTTTATAAGCATGCAGTCTTGATTTAACAAGCTTCTTGATTCTATGTCTTCTGATAATTAAGCATCTACTTTATAATTCTGAATCTTCTGATGATTAATTATCGGTTAGAACACCAACGTATAGAGAGAAAAATAGAAGAAATGAGCAAAGGAAAATGAATTCTAAGCTTCCTATTTATAGCCAAGGGATAAGTCTTACCCCTATATAGAATTTCCCTAGGTGTTATCTTCCTTAGTTGAACCTTTTCTAGATAAAACCTTCCTTAGATAAAACTTTCCTTAGAAAAAACTTACCCCATATATATCTATTTTTCATGTATATCTATTTAGGTGTTTAATAAATCTTACTTAGCTGATTAATTAATCTTACTTAACTTAATTAATCTTGTTTAGCTTAATTAATCTTGCTTAGCTTAATTAATCTTGATTAGCTTAATTAATCTTATTTAACTGGTTAATTAATCTTACTTAACCGATTAATTAATCTTAACGGTTTAAATCAAGTAATTTAGCCGATTAATTAAATAACGTAACTAGCTGATTAATTAGCTTACTTAGCTTACTTAACTGCTAAGTTTCCTTTCCTGTTAAGTTTCCTTAGCTATTAAGTTTTCTTAACTGCTAAGTTATCTTAATTGCTAAGTTTGATATACTAGTTTAACGGCTTTCTGATTATGAGTTCTAATTTCTAGACACAAGAACTCGTATTAGTGTATTAACTCAATTCAACTTTAACGATAATCACGAGATCGAAATCCTCACAATGAATGACAAAGTATAGCCAGATATTGGCAGCACTTAAACATCCATTGGATCGGTTTTAATCAATCGGATAAGGTATTGTACCAGTGATTAGAGTTATTACCCTAATAACGGGCAGAGTTTCGGGATTTAGAAGGTAAAATACCGAGCTACTATTTACTATAATAAAAGCTGAAGGAAAGAAAAGAATTGAGAAGTTTGAAACGTAGCAGTGATCGAGTTATTACCCTGTTATCGCGGCAGAATTTCGTGCTGTATGTGTGTTTTGAAGTAAACAGACGATATCTCAGTGTAGGAAATGAGTTTTTACGTCGAACCAACGCCAAATTTCAAGTGCCAAGGCCCTCTATTTATACTGAAAAGTTGGCTCCCTAGCATGGCACGAGAGCCTGTCGCGTGGCGCGAGGGGTGCCCTCCTATGGTAGGGTAGGTTCGTGTCCAACATAGCTTTGGTGAGTCACAATTCGATGAAATTCAAATCCTACAGCAAACCGTGAGGATAATCGTCAATGGGGAAATACCCCCCTGAGTTTTAGGGGCCCTGATCCTGATTCCAACTGTTCTGAAATTTTTAGGGCTCATGCAATACTACTTGGGGGTCTCCATTAGGGTTTCCTATTGGACAAAATAAAATAAGAAATAGTATTTTTAATGAGAGTTGTTACATCCTCCCCACCTTATTTAAAATCTCGTCCTCGAGATTTACTGGAACAAGTAGGGATATTTTCGCTTCATCTCTGATTCCTGCTCCCAAATGTATTTCGGTCCTCTCTTTGAATCCCACTTGACTTTAACCAGCACTAGTCGTTTGTGTTTGAGAAACTTGACCTTTCTGTCCTCTATCTGCAGTGGTTTCTCCACAAATTTTAACTTTTCATTTACCTCTACATCTTGAAGAGGTACTACCAGAGATTGGTCAGATAGACATTTCTTGAGGTTGGATACATGAAACACATCATGTACTCCAGCTAGCTCTTCTGGTAGTTGTAAACGATAGGCAACTGGTCCTATTCGTTGGATTACTAGGAATGGTCCTACGTACCTTGGACTTAACTTTCCTTTCCAAATACAAAGAGACTTTTAGTGATATCCTTCATCTGATTTAAATTTCAGTGGTTTGCCGATCTCATGGCCTGATAGTTGCTTTTCTCATATGTATGTCTATCATACTGGATGATACTATCATCCATAAAGTGTTTTAAACAGTTAGCACTAGTACTTGTAGACCGATTATTGGAGAATCTCATGAGTGATAAATGATAGTTCTATTTATCGCCCATGCGCTTAGCATGTCTTTCTATGTTTGTAATGTTCCTTTATACTGCTCAAAATAGGTCGGGTTAAAATTTTCCCAAAATGAGAAGTGAAATGACTATCTCGATTTAGTACAATAGATGATGGGATTCTATGTAATGAGACTATTTTGCTCCCAAACCACTTAACTAAGCGTTTTATGCTAAAGGGTTTTCTTCATTGGTAGTAATTGAGCTAACTTGGTTAGTTGATCCACAATCACCCAGATTGTGTTGTTACAACTTATCGTTTTTGGGGAATTTGGTAAAAACATTCATTTGTTATCAATCCTATTTCCATACTGGCATTTCTAATCGTTAAAGTCAACCTAAAGGTTTCTAACGTTAAGCTTTAACTTGCTAACAGATCAAATACTTAGAGACACAACTTGCTACATCCCTTTTCATTCCTATGCACCAGTAATTCTTATTCTAACCTCGATACCTCATATTACTTACACGATGTATCAATTACTTAGTTCTAGGGGCTTCTTCGAGAATCCTTTCTTGCAGGTTTCCTTGAATAGGTACCCGAATTCCAATTTCCCTTAGTTCCTTTTTCTGATTCCTTCATTATTCCTTTTTAAATCTTTCAGCATCATCCTTGATTGCTGTTTCTTGGGTACTTTTTAATTGTTTTATTAAATCTATCCGGTAATTTAATCTAAGAGCACGTACTTGTTTCGGCTTCTTATGAAACTTATGACTTAAAGCATCAATTACTTACTTTTTGTGATATAACAAGCGGTGTTTTTTCTAGTCACAGACAAATTCTGAGTTTCTCCTCACGATCGGGTAATAGTCCAAGTAGATTCTCTAGAAAACATCGTCAGACTTTCTTTCATTTCCATGCCTCTAGTGAACTCTGAGACCATATATGCTATGTCTTACTTCCGTGCATAACTCGCAGCTTTCATTACAGGGACGAACTTTGCCGGCTGGTCTGTTTTGTCTTCTTGCGGTCACTTCTCTGGTTGGCTTGCTGACCTAAGTCATCAATCACCTCAGGAATCATCGTTTTCACTTGTTCCTTTTTATGAAACAGACATAATTTCCTTTCTGTCAGTTCTTTTCATTTCATGGCATACGTCTTTATTAGGTGTTTTGAAGATCGGTCTTACTATCTTAATGTCTAAATTTTGAAGCATACATTACTTCATTCTCCTTAACACATATACTAATGGTTTGGACAACTTTAATCCTTTGCAGCCCATGTATTTCGTAACAGCTTCCTTATTACTGGAAATCTTACTAGGATTATAGGTGAAGAGAGTCTTTGTAAGTGCACCTAGTCGTGGCAACTGTTATCTTTGCAAGAGTTCTCAAAGAAAGCAGAATTACTCTCATTAGCGTAGGTTTTGAGACGTTTTATGTCTAGCACAACTTTAACTACAAGTTTCCTAATGCGTTAATAATCTAAAGTAACGCAAAGGGAATTCTTATATTTGCGTTGGCGTCCCAACTTTAAGGGTTCACATACTTCTTGTCGCACGAGTTAAGAGACAGATGATCAAACGAAATAATGTTCGATATCAGAATTATAGATGTATACAAGAGATTCCTGATAAAATTCTGGAATTATTATTGACACCCAGGCTCGTGATGTATTTTAAATTATCAATCCTTATGGTTTTTGGATTTCCTTATAGATATACATATCTATATAATCGTATACTGTAATATACATACCATTCATAAGGTCAATGTATTTAACAGATTCATAATTGCAAAGACAAGTCAGACATCAGGTCATGATACTATTTAGGGAATTCTGTCACTTGTTTGACATATTATATACCCCATCTTACCCGGTTCTCGCCGGAGAGGTAACCTCATCTTACCCGATTCTCGCCGGAGAGGTAATTTGTATTTCCCATAAATAGAATCTTCTCAATTCATGATTAAAAATGAATCTTTTATTAGAGCTTTTATCAAAGAACAAGGTAATTAGGATTCACATGATGGATCATATTCTAGAACTCAGTAGTACCAATAAATAAGAAATAACAGTGGCCAAGTGTTATTGCTTATTTACCATACTTGCAACGTTCTAGTCATCATCCTCACGGCATACTAACACCCATCACATTTTATCTATGCAAGTAATTAGCTTATCTCGAAGCTTGTACTAAGGCATCTTTCTTAAGTTCAAGTCTAAATACTATCCTTGTTGCTACCAGTTAATAACAATTTCCTAACTCTTTCATTTAAGCTTATGTATTATTACAACACCTAATTGCTTAAACAAATGGCTTAGCTCTGATACCACCTTCTGTCACGACCCCCGACCACACCCTGGACGGAAGCCGCGAGCAGTCAAGTGGTACCGGTGGTTATTTTAAAAACATTGCAGCGGAAATGTTCATCAGGACCGTGAGTTAGGAAAAATATCAGAGTTTGAAACACCGGATTTTATTTATTAAATAAATGGGAATAAACCCAGGTTTTTCAAAGGTAGCTTTTATATTGGATAATCTGAATACATAAACAACTTTTCTTAATTCAATTTAATGATAAAATAAGCCACTTCTTTAAGCCTCTTGGTGTCGTATCCAACTCTTATTCCGATCTACTGTAATTACCTGAAACGCGTTTTAAAAAGGTTTTGTTAGCAGGAAATACTGGTGAGTTCATTCATTTTTGTACAAAAACATATTTGTTATAATTCACAGTATTAACAGCGATTACAATGTTTATATATCAACCAATTACCCTAAATCGGTATTTGTCACTCGACTCGTTTCGGTGACTATGGTCAGATCACCCATTGGCTAACCCGTTGTCCAATGGTGACGGGTATCAAGTAATGTATACAAAACCCCACATACCGGCAGTAATTGAAGATTACAAAGACTTAATCCCTGTAATTATAACTTTGAAACCAACAATTTGATAAAAAGAGAATGATTCAAAAAAATGTGAGAAAAGAGAATGGACTCACTTTATAAGCATGCAGTCTTGATTTAACAAGCTTCTTGATTCTATGCCTTCTGATAATTTAGCATCTACTTTATAATTCTGAATCTTCTGATGATTAATTATCTTGTTTGAGTGTAAGTGTAGAGTGTAGAGTTTTCGGGTAGTTAAACATTTAGTTTAGCAGAGTGGAATACGTATTAGTGTTAAACCTAATCAAACCTAACGATGGTCACGAGATCAGAACGTTAATGAAATTCACAAAGTATAGTCTTATTTAGACAGCACTTTGGCATTCATCTAACAAAATTCACAAAGTACAGCACTTTGGCATCCGTTTAACGAAATTCACAAAGTACAACACTTTGGCATTCGTCTAACGAAATTCACAAAGTATAGCATTTTGGCATCCGTTAGTTGGTTCCTGAATCGATCGGACAGAATATCACATCGGTGATTATCGGTTAGAACACCAACGTATAGAGAGAAGAATAGAAGAAATGAGCAAAGGAAAATGAATCCTAAGCTTCCTATTTATAGCCAAGAGATAAGTCTTACCCCTATATAGAATTTCCCTAGGTGTTGTCTTCCTTAGTTGAACCTTTTCTAGATAAAACCTTCCTTAGATAAAACTTTCCTTAGATAAAACTTTCCTTAGAAAAAACTTACCCCATATATATCTATTTTTCATGTATATCTATTTAGGTGTTTAATAAATCTTACTTAGCTGATTAATTAATCTTACTTAACTTAATTAATCTTGTTTAGCTTAATTAATCTTGCTTAGCTTAATTAATCTTGATTAGCTTAATTAATCTTATTTAACTGGTTAATTAATCTTACTTAACCGATTAATTAATCTTAACGGTTTAAATCAAGTAATTTAGCCGATTAATTAAATAACGTAACTAGCTGATTAATTAGCTTACTTAGCTTACTTAACTGCTAAGTTTCCTGTCCTGTTAAGTTTCCTTAGCTATTAAGTTTTCTTAACTGCTAAGTTATCTTAATTGCTAAGTTTGATATACTAGTTTAACGGCTTTCTGATTATGAGTTCTAATTTCTAGACACAAGAACTCGTATTAGTGTATTAACTCAATTCAACTTTAACGATAATCACGAGATCGAAATCCTCACAATGAATGACAAAGTATAGCCAGATATTGGCAGCACTTAAACATCCATTGGATCGGTTTTAATCAATCAGATAAGGTATCGTACCAGTGATTAGAGTTATTACCCTAATAACGGGCAGAGTTTCGGGATTTAGAAGGTAAAATCCCGAGCTACTATTTACTTTAATAAAAGCTGAAGGAAAGAAAAGAATTGAGAAGTTTGAAACGTAGCAGTGATCGAGTTATTACCTTGTTATCGCGGCAGAATTTCGTGCTGTGTGTGTGTTTTGAAGTAAACAGACGATATCTCAGTGTAGGAAATGAGTTTTTAAGTCAAACCAACGCCAAATTTCAAGTGCCAAGGCCCTCTTTTTATACTGAAAAGTTGGCTCCCTCGCATGGCGCAAAAGCCTGTCGCGTGGCGCGAGGGGTGCCCTCCTATGGTAGGGTAGATTCGTGTCCAACATAGCCTTGGTGAGTCACAATTCGACGAAATTCAAATCCTACAGCAAATTGTGAGGATAATCGTCAATGGGGAAATACCCCCCCTGAGTTTTAGGGGCCCTGATCCTGATTCCAACTGTTCTGAAATTTTTAGGGGTCATGCAATACTACTTGGGGGTCTCCATTAGGGTTTCCTATTGGACAAAATAAAATAAGAAATAGTATTTTTAATGAGAGTTGTTACACTAGAATGTAACAGGTTTTGTGTGAAAATATTGTTTGATTCTTGTGGGTTTTTGTCTCGGGTATCAAAACAGAGGTTTGGGTTTTGGTTATTATGAAGGTTTATTTCAGGTTTTGTGTGAAAATATTGTTTGATTCTTGTGGGTTTTTGTCTCGGGTATCAAAACAGAGGTTTTGTTTGATTCTTGTGGGTTTTTGTCTCGGGTATCAAAACAGAGGTTTTGAATGTGTTTTTGGTTCCTCATATGAGATCAACTGTGTTTTGGTTTTGATTCTTGTAGGTTTTTGTCTCGGGTATCAACTGAGTATATTGTTCAAAATGTATCATTGATTTCTATAGTTTCAGATCTCATGTGATCATTTGGCTGATTCTTGTGGGTTTTTCTCTAAAAACAATTAGAGTACAGATCTAGGTTGTTTATTGAAACTATGATACTTGTGTGTTTTAATTTCTGAATCAAATGCGAAGAAACAAATAATGGAAATTGATAAAGCGCATCAGTGTGTAGTTATTTGAACACATCAATATTGATACTTGAAATGTGAAATGTGAAAATTGAATTTTGGTTGTTTGAGAACTGTTTAAAAAGATGAACTAAATTAGAATTAAATTTTATACAAATGAACTGATCGCATCAGTTTCGGATTGATGTGTTCCTCATATTTATTTTTGGTTTGATTCGATGATTTGGGTTCCTCATATTGGTAATTTGAATGTGTTTATATTGGTCATTTGAATGTGTTTTATTGTACAGAATGGCTGCAGATGTAAAGATATGCAAAACACCAACTACGAAGATGAGAACACTTGACAACCTCCCAGAAGATGGTGCAGTGCACATAAGGAAGTAATTGATCAGAACGATCAATTGTATATGAATGAATATAACCCAGTGGCAGATATGTAATTAGCGAGCTCTGGAATTTCAAGGAAAATCGAAGAGCTACACTGGGGTTATATTCATTCATATGAATGAATATAACCCCAGTGGCAGATATGCAATTAGCAACACTGGGTTATATTCATTCATATCTGCTACATTCCGAAGTGCACCCGTCAGTAAAGATCCACAATTGCTTGTGGTGGTATGGCATTTTTGTCTCTGTATTGTATGTTACGGTCTTTTGTTATCGAGTCTGTAAGTCCTGTCAAGTCTACGAAGTTGGTATGACGTTTTGTCTCTGTATTGTATGTATTAAAAGTTTACATTTAATATACAATTTAGGCTTTAATAATTTGTTATATATAGTATACATATAATTATTAGATTGCATTTATTTAAAAAGAGTTAATCATTTGAGTAAAGCAGAACAATTATATTTCTTAAACTGAGTTTCTATTTTTTTTTTTCATGTCTAACTGGGATATAAGGTGTGGCCATAAGCATCAGTATCACTAATAAGAAGAAAATGACCAAAATTCTGATAAAGTATAAAATTTCAAAATTTGACAAATCAAAACAAACTCTTAAATAATAAGTCAAGAAGTCAAACACATACAAAAGAGAAATATTGATCATGGTGTTTTCACTTCCATGTTTATAAACTTGGGTATTTTTTTCTATTACATATCAAATTAGCCCCTGAATAAAACATGGAATAGAACTAACCTTTAACATACCCTAAAAATACTTTACGAACTCACAATTTGTAAACTATGATTTAACCCCGAAACCGACCCTGAATCATTTAAGCATGGCGTCCTGTTTCTGAACTGTTTTGGCAGCCGCAACCATCACTTATAATGGTTGTTTAGACACCATTAGCAGCCCCAAAACTGCACCTAATTGCATGTTGTTGCTATTCCTTTTCTTGTTTTGTTATGGTACTCGTTACCCCTACTATCCAATGTTATTTGACCACTGTTTGCAGCATCGAGGCACCACCCACACAGCCACAAACAACCCAAATCGCTGCTGCCCCAACACAAGGATTTGCTCCAGAAACCCTAGGACACATGACAATGTGGTCTGGTTCGCTGCACTTTTATAACAAAGTCCTTATGTTAGTTTTTCAATTATAATTAAATCTCCTTTTACTACACCATTACCTATAGAGTAAACTCAATAGAAAGTATCTAATCGTAAATACGAACTCAAGTTACCAGAGACTATCATAAATAAGCGGTTGTAAATTTACCTGTTTAAAAACGTTGTTTTTTTTTTTGTCCAAATAAGCACCAAGCAATATCAAATCCATTCCACAATGACCATTTTTATGCACTTGATTTTTAAGTCCAGTTGAATGTAAAAACACCTCTGCATCAACATCATCAAATAAAGTCTAAGTTTTTAGCACATGAAAGAATAAAATGTCGTTTTGCCATTAATATTGACCTGAAGAACGAAACTCATAGGTGTGTTTGAAACAGCAACACCTTGTATCGACATCAACATTGTTATAGCCCACAACCATGTTGCTGAAAGCCTTCCCTGCTGCTTTGCTCAATGCCTAAAACAACGGTATCTCCCCATTCTTCTGTTAACTACAATACACACACCGAATAAAACCAACATTCTTTGTTACAACAACGATTATCTTTAAAGTTATCAACCTTTTTACTCATTTGTAGTTAAAACTTGTTCAAAAAGTTCAAAATAATAAACTTAACACTCCAATCAATTCTTAATGTTAAACTATGTTTATAATAATAATCAACTATGTTAAAGCTATATATGGGGTATGTCACTCAAAATTCAATAATCTCAGCATGTACCCTATGATAGAGATGCATTATCTCCATAACTTATCAGTTTATATTCTACAAAGTCTTAGCGACTAATTGGGATGAATTTCATTTTAGAATGAACATAACTAAAAGGTTTAACTTCAGAATAATTATAATTAGCTCATGATTAATAACAGTTTTAAAATCTAACCATTACCTTGAACCTAATGACTTTTCATCCAAGATCCAGGGATGTTTGGGATACTTAGCATCAACCTTTCGTACAATATCGTAGGAAAACCCAACCAGTGTATCTGGCTTTGGTGCAGCCTTTGTTGCGTTGTCAATATCTGCAAAAAACCTAAATCAGAAAGGTTGGAAATAAAATTTGAAATCGGTAAATATAATAAACCTGCCACTTACGTAGATTCAGGCCATCCTCAATCATAATGCTTTTTCCTAATGTTTTCTTTGCTTTTTAAGGGGAAGATGGGTGCTTCTCTCCATAGGGCATACAAAGCATAGATTATTGGCGGAAGCCCGCCACATTTAACATATAAAGTTTTTTTATATGTTAAATATGGTGGGTTGCCGCCAATAACCTGTGTTTTGTATGCCCTAGGAGAGAAGCACCTATGTTCCCCCTAAAAAGCAAAGAAAACATTTCATGTCTGATTTGTTGTTTTTTGTTGCTGAAAGGTCATCAGTCATGACCGTGTGATCATGCTTTACCTGAGAACAAATGCACCAAGTTAAGCTCAAGGTTTTTCAACTTGATCAAATGTCACTTATACCCTTTAATAAAGACCCTGTTCGTTTTTTGCACGCCCTGTTCGTTTTTTTTTAATGTTGAAACAGCGTTAAAACCTAAAACCCTATGTTGAAGCGTCGTTTTTTGCACCTGATTGGGTCGAGGCGTCGCCTCAAAACGCTTCACGTATTTTGACGCTTCAGACCAAATAAAGCGTTTTGCCAAACGGTTAACGCTTTAAGCGAGCTTAAAGCGCGGTTTTTTAAACTAAGTTTCCAACACAAGAAAACTACACAATTGTTTTATTTTATTTTTTACTATTTTCTTCTTTAGCACATTAAATGTAATATTTGAATGTGATAGCAAAAGCGGTGTGACTTACAGGAAGTGTCTCCCATATGGCTTCATCAGTCAAATGTTCTTCATTTACTGGCAGTAACGCCTTGCACATTCTGTACACATTACAAATCTTGTTTTCAGATTATAGGGTTACTTATTTCAATATTCATTTACAAAATCACCCACAAATAAAACTAAAGCGATCTAATAATCTAAAAGAAAAGTTAACATCACCGCTTATATAACTGTTGTGGTTCAGGTAAAAGAAAAGTTAACATCACCGCTCTATCCCAAGAGTGTTAGAATCTTAAATTACCATCTTTTGGTATGAATCCACTGGACAATAAAAAAGATCCACAACCCAAAAATTCCACCCATCATTGTCATTTAACTAACCACATTGGTTATATTTGAAAATATAGTGTTACGAAGTCTCCTGCAATCTAGATTTCATCTCATCCCGATGTTTCCGCCCTCGGTTGGGTTGTAACAGATTGGTATCAGAGCCATAACTATAGGGAATTAGGAAAAAAGTAGGAATGATTTGCCCTAATCTATAGTTTTAGGAACTTGATTCCTATTTGTCGTTTAAAATTTACATGCTTTCTACCTTGCTTGCTTCTTATCTATTCTTTTGTCTCTTAAATTTACATGCCTTTCCTAAGGCTAACACTAATACACTTTTGAAGACTTAAAGACACTCGTAACATAAATGAGACAAATTTACCAAAATAGGCGTGAAACCCACAATTTGGTAAACGACTCTCATTCCGCTTAATTCTATTTTGCACGAAATTACACCATTAAGTTAGGAGTGAAATCCACATCTTAATTGTAATTTCCATTTCAAACTCTAGTGGACCCTCGTCAAAGTGTTGAAATATAATTTTGACCCGACGAGTACTAACCACATTAGGGTACGAAATCGTCAAGTTAGCGGTGAAACCCGCATCTTGTTGATTAAGTCCCATTCCTCGATTTTCAATCTCGCCAAAGTCCCGATTGTTTCAATCGATTAGAGACGTGTAGTAACTGGAAGGGTAAGATACCGTTAATCGCTTCTCGGCGAGAGTATCTTACCTATAGGCCAAAGCACGTTTCTCTAATTCGAAAGAACTTTCGACCCACTTTGGAATAGTCGACGGTTCTCTACCCGAAACAATCCGATGTTTTATGAGCCTCTCTTTTATGTTATCTCAATTTATATGTGATTTTATACTTGTTACCTCGTTCATTTCGAAACCGTTACACAATTCGCACGTTTCTCGAAATCAAAAACAAAAATAATCTCTCGTGAACAAACTAAATTTACGATTCTTTCTTTATTAATGTTATGCTATGTGGAATTCAAGATTATGCTATGTGAAATTCATGCCTATGTTATGTGAAAACAATTTGAACATTTTATGCTATGTGAAACTTTATACTATGCGTTGCATTCATGAAAACGATTTTCTTAAACAAACATTATGATCAAGTCTCATCTATTCTTTGTTTTGAATCTTTTAGAAGTCGTCTTCTCATCATCTCTCCAACTCGACTTAGAAGTCAAAGACCGGCTCTCAAAAGAAAATGATGGCATTCATGGCCAATCAGATCGCTCGTATCGTTCCAAAGATCATCCCTGAGATTCAAGCTTCTGGTACTCCAAACTCCTCTGTCGATTCGAAGGTTGAAGCACGCAAGCCCGTGTCGTTTAACTTCAAGCACTTTTCGTCTTGCAACCCCAAGCCAATCACTGGCAACGATGGGGTGATTGCTATGTGATGCGTGTGAAGGGTGTATATAAGTTTAAATATATTTTAAGCCATTTTTACACTTTTTTAGCCAAGTTTTAAATTTATAAAACACGATATTTACTAACACTAAACACACATATGGGCAAGTGCACCCATCGTGAGCGTAGTATAGTGTTGGTATGATACCGAGGTCGTCCAAGGACACAAGAGCTTTTAGTACCGGTTTATCCTCAACGTCTAATCAAATCAAAAAATTAGAAAAAGGTTTTAAACTAAGAAAAATAAAACTAACTAAAATGCTGAAAATAAAATAAAAAGAAAAACATATAGACAAGATGAATCACTTGGCTCCGACTCGTGTTTAGTGTAACCTTTGATTATTTCCGCACTTTTGCACTTTTTAAGAGATTATCTTAGTTATTGTAGTAGGCCCCTCTTTTGAAGGTAACGTTACCCTCAACCCAGTAGTTTGAGTCAGCAAGAATACAATCCTAAAGGGTCGGAATATTGAAAGATAATTAATTAAGTTATTAATGCATATTATGGTAGGCCCCTCTTTTGAAGGTGACGTTACCCTCGGCTAAGTAGTCTGAGTCAGCAGGGATACAGTCCTAAGTAGCCGGGTTAAAGTATTAATAGTAGCTTACATATGAGGGGATCAAAGAGTTTGGATCCCCGCCATCCAATGCCGTTAAGTATTGAAGGAGGTCCTACTAAATTTGACCCAGGTCCTTGCAGGATCTATACACTGAACAAGGCAAGACTCTTACCAAACCGTTCCCTTAACCCCAGACCAGGTAGCCAACATACCTCCATATAGACCGTGGATATATGAATGGTGAAAAACTTTTATTTTATATAGACAGTAAAATAATGCCAAGACACCACGGACAAACGATAAGGAAAAATCACCTTCAACATAAGAAACTAGTTATTAAAGTCATTAATACAAAACCAAGTAAAAAGTGCGAAAAGATTAAAAATAAAAAGTATTACACTAGACACTTTGTCTTCACCAAGTGATGTAAGAGACTTAGGCAAACATGGCCTTGATTGTCAAGAACTCTTACGATCAATCTTGGATCCCGGGATGACTCACACACTCTATGATGGACACTGGATGATGGTGGTGGATGATGGTGTTATGGTGGTGGTGGATGATGGTGTTATGGTGGTGGTGGGTGGTGGGTGAAGTGTGAGAGAGGTGGTGTGCCAAGGGATGGTTTGAACTTGAGCCAAGCACTCCTATTTATAGGCTGAACAGAAGCTCGGGCACGGCCCCGTGTCCATCCTCTTCTCTGTCTTCATTAATTGCACTTTGTCTGCATTAGTTGACCACGCCCCCGTGTCCTCTGGGCACGCCCCCGTGTGCAGAAGCATATCTGTACTATCAAGATTTGCCTGGATTCTGCGAATCTTATAGTTGACCACGGCCCCGTGTTCCCTGAGCACGGCCCCGTGGTGGGCGATAGAAGCTTCTACAGCTTTGTCTTTTCTGCTGGGACTTGGGCACGCCCCTGTGTTCACTGAGCACGGGGCGTGTTCAGCCTTCTGTTTTCTTGTTTTGCTTGGGAAGATGCTGTCGTGGGGTCGGGCATGTCACGTTTGTTCCTTTTCTTGTATTTATGTTAGATTTAGCTGTCTTTTTGCTTCTTTTGTTAATTTGAGCTCATTTAATCCTGAAAATACAAAAGGAAGACAAAAGCACACTTTTTCCAACATTAGTACTAAAAAAAGGTTAGTTTTATGCCACAATTGATGTAATTTATATGTTGCATTTTGCACATATCAAATACCCCCACACTTGAATCTTTTCTTGTCCTCAAGCAAAACTCTTTATAATGTGGCTTTACACTCCCAAATGGAATGGGTAGAAGAGAATGTTTTTGGGCTTGTCATAGAGTGTCGGGATTTCCAAGATTCTTTATTAAATTTTATTTTTAGAGTTAATAGCCAAAATGGTCCCTGAGGTTTGCTCACTTTTGCCACTTTAGTCCAAAATCCAAAATTTTTAAATCTGGGTCCCTGAGGTTTGCATTTTGTTGCCATTTTAGTACAAATTTCAAAAACCCCTTCTTTGAGTATTGAAACCTGATTTTTTTGTCTTTTTGTGCAGGGGCATTTTGGTCATTTTAATTTACTCTTTTAATAAATTAAAACAAAATTAATTACATATTATATAATATATATATATATATATATATATATATATAACTCTCTCTCTCTCACACTAAAACACAGATACACTCTCTCTCTCTCTCTTTCAGTTCTCTCTCTCTCTCTACACAGATCCGCCATCCATCACCCTCAACTCTTCATCTTCCTCTTCCTCCTCAACTCCATCACCCTCATCCTCTACTTCTCCTCCCACCCCCACCACCGTCCCAACACCCCCACCCACCACCAATTCACTATCTCCGACCACACCCACCTCCTATCTCCCCCAATTCCAACAAACCCTGGTCAATCTTACCTTCCTACCTCCCATGGTCCTTAAACCCCAACACCCACTTCAGATCATGCGAATCCTACTTCGGCAACGGCTTCAATCGCCGCATCGATCTCCTAAAACCGGTTCAAACCGGTGGGTGGTTCAGGTGTTTTTATACTGAGACGTTGAGGAGTTCTGTGTGTAAGGGTGGGGGGTTGAGGATGCATCCGGAGAATATTAAGATGTCAATGGGTGGTGAGGTTTTGGAGAGTGTGATTGGTAGATGGGAGGATGAGGAGTTGCTGGAGTTTGAAGATGGGGCCTTTGATTTGGTGGGTCAGAAGAAGAGGGATGGTGAGAGGGTTGTTAGTGAGGGGTTTTTGAATGAGTTTCTAGTCAGGGGAGGAGTTGAGAAGCATACGATGAGGGAGTTGATCGGTTCGATGCGGTCCGTTGAGGCGGATGAGTTTGATTGCTCTGAGATTAGGATTCTTGTTTTGGTGTTGATTATTAATTGCAAAGATTGTTGATTTAACAAGTATCTGAAATTAGATCTATAAGAGATTGGCATTTCCTTATATAGTTATAATAAAATTAAAATGACCAAAATGCCCCTGCATAAAAAGACAAAAAAATTAGGTTTCAATACTCAAAAAAGGGGGGTTTTGAAATTTGGACTAAAATGGCAACAAAATGCAAACCTCAAGGACCCAGATTTAAAAATTTTGGACTTTGGACTAAAATGGAAAAAGTGAGCAAACCTCAGGGACCATTTTGGCTATTAACTCTTTATTTTTATTTATTTACATTCTTATTCGTCATGATTTATTTAAAACTTTTCATAAGATAAATTACTTATTAGGGCATAACATGCCTCTTTAAAATTCTATTTATATACAAGTTCACATACCTCACGGGGGATCACTCAACACTCGGCCGAAGATGTATTTTAGTGAATCACTCGAGAGCGGCATGGAACTTACTCCTACCATAGGCTTGCCAAGCAATCAATCCTTCTCCTTTTTAACTATACACCTTTGTAAGTATCAAGAGGACTTTTGGGGTGAAGGGTTAGGCTTGGGTTAAAGGTATGTGGTTAGGTTAGTGGTTAGTGAAAGGGTGAAAAGCGTAACAAGCGTCGGTTTTCGTATGACTTTTGATTTTTGCAACTTTTATTTTGATGAAGCTTTTATTCAAACAAAGCTATTTTTGATAAACTTGTTTGTTTACTTCTCTTTTGCTTCATCATCAACATTTTTTTTTGAAAAGTCATACGAAATACCGAGCTTGTTACTAAAATAAAAGGTTAAATATAAAAAGGGTTTTGGTGGGTGAAAGGGTGTTTGGTTTGGGTTATGAAATGAAAAGGTTTAGGCTCAAAGGGGCTAACTAGGGGGATTTTGGGTAGGTGGTAAAAAAAAAAAATAATAATGGTGTAGAAATAAAAAGGGTTAGTCCTAATGCCTCCATCATTTACTTACTCGGGTTTAAGTTGGTAAGGACAGGGAATGTATCGTCGTGGCAAGTTCTAGAGTCGTAAGAACCAAGCGGCTATTCACATAAGAAACGAAAAATGATCATTTAGTTTAAAGATAAATATTTGTATGCTCAATAAAGGCTCAAAACTCACTTTTGTGGGAATGAGTTTTTATGTGATCAAGTATATATAATCAAATTTTAACTAAGCTTGTCATGCCGTTTCATAATTTTCTTATGTTGGTTCTTTTTTATCACGACGCTATCAGTTGTAAATTTATAAAAATATACCCTTTTTAGAATTTGAAATTCCCAAGTTAAACCTAGACAAGTAAAAAAAATGAAAATTTTTGAAAAAATTTGGGGTGATTAGCGGTTCCAATAGAGTTTTGTGTAAGGCTTATAGTAAGGACTTGCAAGATTCAAGGTTTTAGCATCCCCCCCCCCCCCACACTTAAATTACACATTGTCCTCAATGTGTCCCAAAAATAAGTTTTTAGGTTGATTGAATGTGTAAAAGGGTGTGAAAAAGCAAAAATTTGTGTTACTGGGCGTCTGGACACGGCCCCGTGTCGGATGGACACGACCCCGTGTTCAGGTGCCAGTAACGAAAAACTTACAGAAGGTAGACACGGGGCGTGTTTACTAGGCACGACCCCGTGTGTATCGAAATTCTGCAGACTAAGACAAACAGCAGGTCTGGGGTAGTGTGCACGGGGGCGTGTTGGCTGGACACGGCCCCGTGTAGACAATCTGCAAAGTTTGAAAAACAGGTTTCTGGCTCTGGTTTTCCTGTCCCGGCATTAGTAGCACTAAGGTTTAGTGCTCTAAGCCTCGTATGTACCTGTTTTAGCAATAAACACTACACCAAACCATAGCAAACATCCTAAATTACCAAGTTCAACATCCATGTCACAAAGTTAAAAAAGAAAAAGAAATGCAGAAAATAAAAAGGGTTAAAGGAAAGTAAATTGTTCAACACACGGCACGCAGGCCGGAAATTGTTCAAGATAAAATGGAGGTTAACCTATGTGATCACCAACCAACTGCTTCTGCCTCCGCTCCTCCCGCCTAGTCCATGTCCTCGTCCTCATCATCACCATCTCCTCCACCGTGCCCCGCAATGTACTCCCGGATATTTCCAATATCATCTTGGATATCGGATATGTTTCTCTCGATTGCTCCAACCCGGTTGTACGTGTTGCTTGCCATGTTATAGGTGTTCCTGGTGCACATGAGGTTTTCATGCAATAAATCATGTAAACTTTGGAAGTTAGGAAAACCACCTCCTTGTGAGGAGGATTGGCCCAAATCACCATGGGGCTAGTACTGGTACTGATGATGTTGTGGAGCGTGAAGGACGAGTGCCTCTTGCAGGTTCCATGCATGCCCCTGCATCCTTTGGAAGCTAATTGTCCCGTCTTCAGCCTCATAGATCAAGCTCAAGGAGCGGCAGATGTGTATGTCTACCCTTCCTGACCATGGAATCCTTTCGAAAGACCTAGGTATGTTTACAAAGTGCTTGAAGACACGGTATATCCACCCCCCGAAGAAGATAGGGGTTGGTGAAGTAGTAAGCCGGTTCAGATGCATGTTTCGGAGTAGGAGGAACGAAACATCGAGGTGTCTGCGGTTATGGATGCAGTGGAGGACAACCAAATCTCTCAACCCAACAACGCCACCGCTATCATGCCTTTGGCTAAGAGAGTAGCCGAGGAGCCTATGGATGTATCGGTAGAGCGGTTTCCTCAACTTAGTGCTCTTAGTGCTGCTCGGATTGTAGTGCCCTTCACCAATCTGAGCCCACGCGGCTTGGCGATCGTTCTCATCTATCTCTCGCATCCCTCCGGTATTCTCCTCGTTACCCGCATCTTCCTCCGCATACAACCCGACTATCGACCCAAATTGTGCCATTGAAATCGAGTACCTAGTTCCACCACATCGGAATGCTACCCCATCATTGTCAAATGGGTCATACCTTGAATTGAACATGAAGGTGCTATAGAATTCCATAGTGCACTCGTGGACTGATCGAAGTCGAGTGGTTAAGGCTACCCTTAGCGGGCCGGTAACAAGGTTGTTAAACCGGTCAAGTTGGTTCACCATGGCTAACAGATCCATGCATACTTCTCTCGGGTATTCTCCCGGCCTTGTTTGAAGTACTTCATATCTTGCCCTAGCGTCGAGCTCATTTGCGTTAAACCTTGTGAATTTCCTTGACATCTGAAAGAATACACCAAAAGTTAGCACGAAACCGTAGAATTTTCAGGCAAAACTGCAAACAGCGTGCTAGACACGACCCCGTGTCCAGGCGTTTGTTACTCAAAAACATCATTTTTCGACCCGGTTTCGAAAACTTGAAAATTTTTGGTACAATAGGTGTGGTTTCCCCCGAAAATGAAACCCCAAGTGCCGTTTTTCCCAAAACAACCCGTTTACCCATTCAATTTTATCTTTTTCGGTTCAAGAACAAGGGTTTGGGGTTTTTGTGAGAAATCGGGTGAATCTTTGAACAATACAAGTGGATTTACTTCCTATAATACTTATTTAACTAAATGCTAACAGATTTAAGCAAAAATTTGAGGTTCGATCCGGGTGTAGTTCAAGAACCCTAGATTTTCCCCAAATTTTTGAAGTTTTGACTACATGCAAATGCTTAATCTAACTACTAATGGTGATAGAATCATACCTTGATGTTGTTAGAACTAGAGGAGACGTCGAAAATCTGCGAAAAATCGCCTTGAACCAGAGCGTTTTTGGGAAAACGGGGCGTGTGGAATGGTGTAACTGTTATGAAAAAGGGGATTTATCCCGACAGTTGTGCGGACACGGCCTCGTGCGGAGCAAAGTTTTTTTTTTAGTGCTCGTGTGAATGCCCTCGTTTTTCCCAAAACTTGGTTAGAAGACTTACCGATTTAGATGTCGTTCCAATTGTTCGTAACTTACCAGGTATGATGTTGATGCTTTCATTCTTCGACCGTTTGAAGCGAGATCTCCTCCTCTTCATCCTTGATAGAGTTTTAGCCGTTGGCCATTGACTTTGAATGGAATTCCATTCCGAGATTTAATTTCTACTGCACCGTGTGGGAAAATATGGGTGATGGAAAAAGGTCCTGACCACCTAGACTTTAATTTACCAGGAAACAATCAAAGTCGTGAATTAAACAAAAGAACTTGATCTCCTACTCGAAATTCATTAGGTTTAATATGTTTGTCATGCAAGTTTTTAATTCTTTCCTTGTAAATTTCGGAGTTTGAGTATGCATAATTCCTAAGTTCGTCTAATTCATTTAATTGACAAAATCGATTTTTACCAGCAAATTCTAAATCTAAGTTTACATTTTTAATTGCCCAGTAGGCTTTGTGTGCAATTTCTACTGGCAAGTGACAACTTTTTCCATAGACGAGCTTATATGGGGTTGTACCTATTGTTTTTTTATAAGCAGTTCGAAAAGCCCTTAAAGCATCATCTAATTTATCGGCCCATTCCTTTTTATTTAACCCTACGGTTTTTTCAAGTATTCGTTTTAAACCTCTATTAGTCACTTCGGCTTGTCCGTTTGTTGGAGGGTGATATGCTGTTGAGACCCGGTGATAGACCCCATATCTTGTTAATAAAATTTCAAGTTGATGGTTGCAAAAATGGGTACCTTTATCACTTATTAACGCTTTAGGTATGCCAAAATGAGAGAATAATTTTTTCAGAAATCTTACCACGACTCTTCCATCGTTTGTTGGAAGTGCCTCGGCCTCGGCCCATTTAGACAAGTAGTCTACTGCCACAAGTATATATTTGTTTCCTTTTGACGGTGGGAAAGGTCCCATAAAATCGAGTCCCCACACATAAAAAATTTCACAAACAAGAATGCCATTTTGGGGAATTTCGTTTTTGGAAGAAATATTACCTGTTCTTTGGCAAGCATCACAAGTCTTGACAAGACTTTGGGCGTCTTTGTAAATGGTCGGCCAATAAAATCCTGAATCAAATACCTTTCGTGCAGTACTAGCGGTACCATGTTGTCCTCCGTATGGACCTTCATGACAATGGCGGAGAATTCTTCGTGCTTGGCTACCATGTACGCATCGTCGGATGAGTTAGTTGGCACACATTTTGAAAAGATATGGATCTTCCCAAAAATAATGTTTCACATTAGCAAAGAATTTTTTTCTTTGATGATGTGGCCAACCTTTTGCGACTATACCGCTAGCTAGGTAGTTAGCATAGTCGGCGTACCATGGCTTTTCTTTGTATTCCACCATTTCTAGGGATTCCGTTGGGAATTTTTCGTTGATTTGCTCGTCCCTAGTTGCCTCCAAAGCTGGGTCTTCTAAGCGTGAAAGATGATCTGGCGCGGTGTTTTCTGCTCCTCTTTTGTCTTTGATTTCAATATCAAATTCTTGGAGGAGTAGAATCCACCGAATCAAACGTGGTTTTGCGTCCTGCTTTTTGAAGAGATATCGAATGGCTGCATGATCTGTATAGACTATAGTTTTAGAAAGAACAAGATAAGAACGAAATTTATCAAAAGCAAATACCACAGCTAGTAATTCTTTTTCAGTTGTTGTGTAATTTTCTTGTGCATCGTTAAGTGTTTTACTACCATAATAAATTGGGTGAAAATGCTTTTCTTTTCTTTGTCCCAAGACAGCTCCAACTGCAAAGTCACTTGCATCGCACATGATTTCGAAAGGAAATTTCCAATCAGGCGCTATCATGATAGGTGCATTGACTAGCATTTCCTTTAGGGTTAGAAATGCTTGATTGCAATCCTTGTCAAAGATGAAAGGGCCATCTTTTTCAAGTAATTTTGTTAGAGGCCTTGAAATTTTAGAAAAGTCTTTGATAAACCGCCTGTAAAATCCGGCATGCCCTAGGAAACTTCTGATAGCTCTAACGGAGGATGGAGGTGGTAATCTAGAAATGGTATCAATTTTGGCTCGATCCACCTCCATTCCTTCGCTTGAGATTTTATGACCGAGTACTATTCCCTCCGTTACCATGAAATGGCATTTTTCCCAGTTAAGGGCGAGGTTAGTTTCCTCACATCGGGATAGCATTCGTTCAAGGTTATCGAGGCATTGGTCGTATGAATCCCCAAAGATAGAAAAGTCGTCCATGAAGACTTCCATTGTCTTTTCTATCATGTCATGGAAGATGGCTACCATGCAACGTTGGAATGTTGCGGGGGTATTACATAGACCAAACGGCATGCGTCGATAAGCAAAAGTTCTATAGTGGCATGTGAAGGTTGTCTTTTCTTGGTCTTCGGGTGCTATCGGGATTTGAAAGTAACCTGAAAAACCATCCAAGAAACAGTAAAATTTATGACCGGATAATCTTTCTAACATTTGATCAATAAAGGGCAAAGGAAAGTGATCTTTCCTTGTTGCTTCATTTAATCGTCTATAATCTATACATACTCTCCATCCTGTGACGGTTCTTGTTGGTATTAATTCATTCTTTTCATTAGTTATTACCGTCATACCTCCTTTCTTTGGAACTACTTGGACGGGACTTACCCAAGGACTATCGGAGATAGGATAAATAAGTCCAGCGTCAAGTAATTTGATGACTTCGTTTTTAACCACTTCTTGAACATTTGGATTTTGCTCGACGTTGTGGTTGTATTACCGATTTGTAGTCATTATTCATTAAAATTTTGTGCGTGCACATGGAAGGACTTATTCCTTTAATGTCTACAAGCTTCCAAGCGATCGCATTTTTGTGTTTTTTCAAAAGACTAATTAATTTTTCTTTTTCTAAACTATCTAATTTAGATGAAATAAATACAGGTAATTTACCATCTTTGTCTAGAAAAGCATATTACAAACCTTTTGGAAGTTCTTTGAGCTCAAGAGGTGGGTCTTTAGGAGACTCCTTATTTGGTTGCTCATTTTGATCAAGAACTTTAAAAGTTTGTTCTATGGCGACCTCTTCTTCAATAAAGTGGTCAAACTTTTCACTTGTATCGGGTGGTTCATCTTCATCTTCATCTTCAATTAGGGGGTCATTATTGCCGAATGGATATTTCATTGACCGCTCAAGATCGACACTCTTTTTAAATGCCCCTAATTGAAGAGGTAGATTGTTGTACTTCCGGTTTTTCAAAGCTTCGTGAGTTTTACAAATGGTCGTCCCAACACTAGAGGAGCGTCATCGAGGATGACAAAGTCGGTGGGGACAACCATTTGATTTGTTCGAACCAAGACATCCTCAACTACACCGACTGATTTTATTACCTTCCGGTTGGATAGAAAAATGGGTATTTGAAGTGGAGAAAAATCACTAATACTCATTTTTTCGAAAATGTAGTTGGGCATTATGTTAACACAAAGATCTTTATCGATTGTGACATTACTAATAAACGAATTTTGAAAGAAACATGGAACCGGTGTAATGTTAATTTCAAATGGGTCTTCTTTTATTAGCGAGGTTTGATCATTAGTTAACTTAACACTTACCGTTTCGTCAATTTTAGTGTTCGTGTTTAACTCTTTTAAGAACTTAGCATGAGTGGGAACTAAATAATGATTTTCAAAAGAAGGTGACAAGAGATTAATTTTTTCAAAATTAGACTCTTCTTGAATTTTAACGTTGTCAGACTCACCTTTTTCGTTGTTTAACTCATGTGTCGGTTTTTCACTTATTTGTTCTTCCATTTTTACACTTTCAGTTATCTCTTCTTTATTTAATTCTTCTCTTGCGCGGGACTCCTCTTCCCTTGCGCGAGATTCTTTTATATAGCGATCGATAACTCTAAGGTGTTCTAATATCCTATCGATCACTTCGGTTATAGAAAAAGGATCGGGATTTTCAAAGCTTGAATCCGGTTGTTCGATCCTTTGTTCCTCATAATACCCATATGAAGTAGATGGTTCACACCATTGTCCTTCATTGTAAGCATATGATGGATAAGGGTCGTAATTTTGTTCTTCATAGTACTCATACGGGGTGGGTTGTGCACGCCATGGTTCCTCATAATAAGCATACGAAGGTGGTGGCTCGTATCTTGGTTCCTCAAAGTATGAGTAAGAAGGCTCATACCTTGGTTCATCAAAATATGAGTATGAGGGAGGAGGTTCATATCTTTGGTCTTCATAGGATGTGTATGAAGTTGATGGCTCGTACCTGGGCTCCTCATAGTAGGTGTATGAAGTGGACGGTTGATATAAGTTACAATATTCAACCGAGAGCGGGTTACCACAATTAGTGCATTAATTATTCCTATAATCATCCTCCTCATAGGTGTAGTTGTAACCTCCTGAGTATTGATCCATAATAATCACTCGGCAGACCACAACAAAGTCTCGAGATCAGAAAACAAAAATAAAACGGAAACAGAGGTTGGACACGGCCCCGTGTTCAGTGAGCACGACCCCGTGTACAGAATCTGTATCTGGGCGTTTTAATTAAAGTTACTGATTTCGTTGAGCACGGGGGCGTGTTCAGTGAGCACGACCCCGTGTTCAGCTTCTTTTACTAGGTGTTTTATGAAAAATATGCAGCACGGCCTCGTGTTCAGCGAGCACGGGCCGTGTTCAACCTACTGTAAATGCAAAACTAAACTAAAATGCAGAAAAATGTGCGCGCGTTTTAAAAAGGTTTTGAAAAACTGATTAGGCCGTCGATTTTAAGCTTTCTTAAAATCCTCGTGTCCCCGGCAACGGCGCCAAAAACTTGATGCGTGTGAAGTGTGTATATAAGTTTAAATATATTTTAAGCCCTTTTTACACTTTTTTAGCCAAGTTTTAAATTTATAAAACACGATATTTACTAACACTAAACACACATATTGGCAAGTGCACCCATCGTGAGCGTAGTAAAGTGTTGGTAAGATACCGAGGTCGTCCAAGGACACAAGTGCTTTTAGTACCGGTTTATCCTCAACGTCTAATCAAATTAAAAAATTAGAAAAATGTTTTAAACTAAGAAAAATAAAACTAACTAAAATGCTGAAAATAAAATAAAAAGAAAAACAGATAGACAAGATGAATCACTTGGCTCCGACTCGTGTTTAGTGTAACCTTTGATTATTTCCGCACTTTTGCACTTTTTAAGAGATTATCTTAGATATTGTAGTAGGCCCCTCTTTTGAAGGTGACGTTACCCTCAACCCAGTAGTTTGAGTCATCAATGATACAATCCTAAAGGGTCGGATTATTGAAAGATAATTAATTAAGTTATTAATGCATATTATGGTAGGCCCCTCTTTTGAAGGTGACGTTACCCTCGGCTAAGTAGTCTGAGTCAGCAGGGATACAGTCCTAAGTAGCCGGGTTAAAGTATTAATAATAGCTTACATATGAGGGGATCAAAGAGTTTGGACCCCAGCCATCCAATACCGTTAAGTATTGAAGGAGGTCCTACTAAATTTGACCCAGGTCCTTGCAGGATCTATACACTGAACAAGGCAAGACTCTTACCAAACTGTTCCCTTAACCCCCGACCAGGTAGCCAACATACCTCCATATAGACCGTGGAGATATGAATGGTGAAAAACTTTTATTTTATATAGACAGTAAAATAATGCCAAGACACCACGGACAAACGATAAGGAAAAATCACCTTCAACATAAGAAACTAGTTATTAAAGTCATTAATACAAAACCAAGTAAAAAGTGCAAAAAGATTAAAAATAAAAAGTATTACACTAGACACTTTGTCTTCACCAAGTGATGTAAGAGACTTAGGCAAACATGGCCTTGATTGTCAAGAACTCTTACGATCAATCTTGGATCCCGAGACGACTCACACACTCTTTGATGGACAATGGATGATGGTGGTAGATGATGGTGTTATGGTGGTGGTGGGTGGTGGGTGGTGGGTGAAGTGTGAGAGAGGTGGTGTGCCAAGGGATGGTTTGAACTTGAGCCAAGCACTCCTATTTATAGGCTGAACAGAAGCTCGGGCACGGCCCCGTGTCCAGTGGGCATGGCCCCGTGTCCAGTGGGCACGGGACCGTGTCCATCCTCTTCTCTGTCTTCATTAATTGCACTTTGTCTGCATTAGTTGACCACGCCCCCGTGTCCGCTGGGCACGCCCCCGTGTGCAGAAGCATATCTTTACTATCAAGATTTGCCTAGATTCTGCGAATCTTATAGTTGACCACAGCCCCGTGTCTGCTGAGCACGGCCCCGTGGTGGGCGATAGAAGCTTCTACAGCTTTGTCTTTTCTGCTGGGACTTGGGCACGCCCCCGTGTTCACTGAGCACGGGGCATGTTCAGCCTTCTGTTTTCTTGTTTTGCTTGGGAAGATGCTGCCGTGGGGTCGGGCATGTCATGTTTGTTCATTTTCTTGTATTTATGTTAGATTTAGCTGTCTTTTTGCTTCTTTTGTTAATTTGAGCTCATTTAATCCTGAAAATACAAAAGGAAGACAAAAGCACACTTTTTCCAACATTAGTACTAAAAAAGGGTTTGTTTTATGCCACAATTGATGTAATTTATATGTTTCATTTTGCACATATCACTATGCTCGAATGGTTTGACAACATAGAGGTGACGTTCATCAACAGTGAATGTCCCGAAGAGCTCAAAACGCGTAGTGCGACTGGGGTATTCCAAGCCTAAGCTCTAGAATAGTTAAAACACTCATGATGGAAGAATTTTGCCATCCGCATGAGCAACAAAAGTTGGAAGAAGAATTTTGGGCTTTAAAGCAAATTGGCAATGATAACTAGCCTATACTACTCGCTTCAAACAGCTTAGTTTCGTTGTTCCCCACCTCGTTATGACCACCGACCGCAAGATAAGGAAGTACATCAATGGTTTACCCTCTGCAATGCGTGATGCCATCGAGGCAGCCAGACTCGATAACATCGAAGCCGTCTACCGTCTCGCAGCTTCCCTGAACAACAATCGCATTCGCGATAAGCAAGCTGCGAACCTTGTTTCATCCAAGCCAGCCAATCAAATTACCCAACAGTCGAATAGCAACAAGGGGAAGATGCGAAAGCAATCGAACCCTGGTTGCAACGCGATTGTACCAACTGGGAACCCGAACCCTGTTACGCCTATAAAGGATCGAAAGCCATACACTGAGATTCATCCCAAGTGTACTACTTGCAATTTCCACCACCCTACCAATGTCAACTGTCGCCACTGTACCAATTGCAACTGTTTCGGCCATAGCATTGCCTATTGTAAAAATAACCCCACACCGCAAGCTCAACAAAACGCCAAACCAGCTCGAGCCTGCTACAAATTTGGTGACATGACTCATCTCCATCCTCAATGTCCGCAACTAAACCAGGAGTAACAACAACCTCCACGAGGACGCGCTTTCAACATTAACGCAAATCAGGTGCGCAATGACAATGACGTCGTTAATGGTACTATTTGATGCTGGTGCAGACAAAAGCTTTGTGTCTGTTGAATTTGAACCTTTGTTAAATTGTACACGCTCTAAACTGCCTAAGTCGTTTTCCGTCGAAGTTGCCAATGGCAAATCCATCATAGTCGATTCCGTTCTTTACGATTGTCTTGTTACTCTTAACAAGCACGTCTTTACTATCGACCTTATACCCATGCAACTGGGTAGTTTCGACATCATAGTAGGCATGGATTGGCTTCGTAAAAACCATGCTAAAATCGCTTGCCACGAGAAGTACGTTCGTTTGCCTCTTTCTTCTGGTGACACTTTATTCGTCTATGGAGACCGACCCTCAAAAGGACTGAAGTTGATGTCCTGCACACAAGTGAATAAATATTTGCGCAAATCGTACTTTGACGTTTTAGCCCACATTGTGGAAGAAAAGGGCAAGGGAAAGAGCGTAAGTGACGTTCCAGTGGTGCGTGACTTCCCAAACATCTTTCCTGAAGAATTGCCTGATCCTCCTCTACCTCGATCTGTTGATTTTCATATTGATCTCGTACCTGGTGCAACTCCTGTTGCCAAAGCTCCGTTTCATCTTGCACCCTCTGAGATGCAAGAATTATCAACGCAACTCCAAGAGCTCCTTGAAAAAGGCTTCATTCGTCCAAGTACCTCACCTTGGGGTGCTCCTGTGCTTTTTGTCAAAAAGAAGGAGGCTCGTTTCGCATGTGTATCGACTATCGTGAGCTTAACAAACTCACTGTCAAGAATCGTTATCCTCTTCTGCGCATCGATGATCTCTTTGACCAACTTCAAGGCGTTACTTGCTTCTCCAAGATCGATATTCGATCTGGGTATCACCAACTTCGTGTTCTCGAAGAGGACATTCCCAAAACCGCATTTCGCACTCGCTGTGGACACTACGAGTTCATGGTTATGCCTTTTGGTTTGACCAGCGCACCTGCTGTGTTCATGGATCTTATGAATCGAGTTTGTAAACCCTACTTGGATCGTTTTGTAATCGTCTTCATTGACGATATTCTCATTTATTCTAAATCCCAAGTTGATCATGAATGTCATCTACGACTCATACTCGAGCTCTTACGTGCTGAACGTCCCTACGCGAAATTTTATAAGTCCGAATTTTGGATCAAAGAAGTCCAATTCCTTGGACACGTTGTTAGTGAAAAGGGAATCCATGTTGATCCTTCCAAAATCGAAGCAGTGAAGAATTGGACCGTGCCTAAGTCTCCTTCGGAAATGCGTTCCTTCATAGGATTGGCAGGTTATTACCGCCGATTCATCTCAAACTTTTCAAATATCGTCTTTCCTCTCACCTCATTGACTCAAAAAGAGAAACCTTTTGCTTGGGGTCCTAAGCAAGATGAATCTTTTTAAACTCTCAAGTCCTTACTTTGTAACGCTCCCATTCTTGCCTTCCCCGATGGGAATGATGATTTCGTGGTATATTGCGATGCCTCGAATCGTGGTCTTGGTTGTGTTCTCATGCAATGAGACAACGTCATCGCTTATGCCTCTCTTCGACTCAAAATACATGAGAAAAACTATACTAGCCATGACCTCAAGCTTAGCGCAGTTGTTTTTGCGTTTAAGATTTGGCGACACTACCTATTTGGTACGAAGTGTGTGGTTTTCACTGACCATAAGAACCTACAACACATCTTTGACCAAAAAGAGCTTAATATGCGTCAGCGACATTGGGTGGAATTACTTAACAACTACGACTGTAAAATTCGCTATCATCCTGGCAAAGCGAATGCCGTGGCCGATGCTCTTAGTCGTAAGACTCATGTGTGTAGCATTCGTTGTTTTTACATCTCTAGTGATCTTCACATTCGTATTCGTGAAGCTCAATTCTCAGCAGCCAACGAAGATACCTTGTTCGTAGAAATACATGGTGCTACCGAAGACCAACTTTGGACTAAATCTGACGGACTGCAATACTGTCGTGATTGCATTTGGGTGCCAAATCATGACAATCTTCATGAACGAGGCACACAAATCCAAATACTCAATTCATCCTGGTGCTGATAAGATGTACCTTGATCTACGTGCATCATACTGGTGGCCTGGTATGAAGAGGGATATTGCCACGTATGTTTCTAAGTGTCTCACTTGTTCGAAAGTCAAAGCTAAGCATCAACGACCTGCTGGTCTACTCGAACAACCTGAAATCCCTGTTTGGAAATGGGATAGCATTGCTATGAACTTCATAACCAAACTTCCTTGCACGTCTTCTGGTCACGATAGCATCTGGGTAATCATCGATCGTTTGACCAAGTCAGCTCATTTCCTTCCTATTCGTGAAGATTTTAAAGTTCCGAGACTTGCTCGAATCTACACTAACGAAATCATATGCCGTCATGGCATTCCTCTTGATATCATCTCTGACCACGATGGTCGTTTCACTTCGCGTCTTTGGCAAATTTTCCAGTCCGCTATGGGTTCTCATTTGATTATCAGTACGACCTTTCATCCTCAAACGGATGGACAGACTGAACGTACTATCCAAACCGTAGAGGACATGCTCCATTCTTGTGTCATTGACTTAGGTGGTAGTGGGATGTGCATTTACCATTGATCGAGTTCTCATACAACAATAGCTACCACGCCAGTATTCAAATGGCTCCTTTTGAGGCATTGTATGGGCGCAAATTCCGATCTCCACTTAGTTGGCATGAGATTGGTGACAAACAATTTTCTGGCCCTGAGCTCATACAAGAAACAACGGATAAGATTCTTCAAATCCGTGACAACTTACTCAAAGCTCAAAGTCGACAAAAGAGCTATGCTGATAAGCGACGCAAACCATTGGAATTTAACATTGGTGATCATGTACTACTCAAAGTGTCTCCTTGGAAAGGAGTAGTTTGTTTTGCTAAAAAAGGAAAACTTGCCCCTCGCTATGTTGGTCCTTTCAAGATACTCGAGAGCATTAGTAAGGTGGCTTATCGACTCGATTTACCTCAAGAACTCAACAACGTTTACCCAACGTTTCATGTCTCGAATCTCAAGAAGTCTCTAGCTGAAGAAGGACTTCAGGTTCCTCTCGAAGATCTCCAAATCAATGACACTTTGCACTTTGTGGAGAAACCCGTTGAAATCATGGACCGAGGTGTCAAGAAACTGAGGCGTAGTCAAATTCCTATCATTAAAGTTCGATGGGAAGGAAAACGTGGCGCTGAATTTACTTGGGAACTCGAGAATGATATGAAGACTAAGTATCCGCATCTTTTGGTTACTTCTTCCTGAATTTCGAGATGAAATTTCCTAAAGGAGGGGAGACTGTAATGCCCTGCTTTTTCGTACTTTCCATATTTAGAAACTGTTACTTGTAATTCTATTTTTGGAAACTTTGTATTCTTGTATTCGTTCTTTCATTGTAATCGATGTAAAATCCAAGACTTGGATCATAATGAAATTCATATTTTCGTAACGTTTATGTTATATACACTTCATACATGTTCATACATTCAAAAATACTAAACATGTGACACTTTGTTCTCAATTTGTTCAAAATGCGTCAAACTCGCAAACTTGTGATCTGTATGTTCAAGTAATACAATTTCGACACTTGTTTATGAAAATTATACATATTTATACTTGTTGTATATTTAGTGCATGATTAATTTGCATAACATACCCTTATATATGATCCATTGTGCCTAAAACACCTAAAATGTACTTGAAACATGCAAGATATGAAAGTTTAGGGACTAAATGGACAAAAATCAAACAAGTGACCTGATCCGAGTCTCTGGCGGCCCGCGACCCGGCCGAGACTCCTGCTTCGCGGCCCGCAAAGCCGTGTAATCCGCAGATTCTTGAATCCAACTAGTTTATTGGCGATTTTAACTGTTTTAATTGGGTTTTCAAGTGTGTTTGTTGTCTTAAATGCTCAACTACAACCTACCCCAACACTCCCCTATGAAACCCAAGTATAATCCTCACATTTTCCACTTTGCAACTCATTCTTAACACTCTCAAATCAGTCACAAACCTGCTGTTAATCAGGAATATAATCAGATGCATATCAAGACACTTGTGTGATCATAATTCACTCATTTCTTAATCTTTTTCTTTGATTCTTCTTCCCACTCACTTGGATCAACCTTAGGAACGTTTCCATAGGTTTTCCATGGAAAACCAAGGTCTGGAACGTCACCAAAAAGGCTCCAACGTGGACTGAAACTTTCTATTTTGTTTCAAGCTTTGTTAATCTTGTTTAAACTTGAGTTATCTTATCTCAAACCTATGTCCTTATGCTTATAATCACACCTATGGTTAGTTGGGCTTAAAAACAAGGTTGAAACATGTAAAATCAGAGGTGTAAACCTCATAAACTTTCTGTTTTGTTTAGGGTTTAACCCACAAGTAATGAGCAAGCTTTAAGCTTGATGTTTGTGTGATTATAGGACTAGCTTGGTTATCCTACTTGAAAATCCACACATTACTTGATGATTCCTTAGATTAGTTGTACTTATTCATTCTTTATTTGTATGTTCATGACCCTCCTTGATTGTTTATGACATCAAGTGTAGTGGTGAACACCCAAGAGGTACCTAAATGGAAGACTTGTTCTTCCTATCTCATGCATGACTTGTATGAATTACACAAGAGGTTCCTAAATGGATGATTTATCCTCCTACCTCATGCTTGACATATATGACATAATGTACACTATATAATACATATATATTATCCAAGTAATCGAACTCTTGATGATGAACAGTGGTCACTTATCAAGGTATTTGGTTACATCATCTAAAACATTATATGTTAAGATGATTACTTTTCATATGTCTACTTTCATGTATATTTAAACTCCTAATCTTTAATCTACCGTTATCATCCAATACTCACACACCTATGTTTCACTCGTTTAGAAGGACAAGGTGCTCCAATCTAACCAACCAAACACTTACGGGATATCAAGTAGGAAGCTTGCAAAACCGTGAGTATACTCGATCCCGTTTACTTTTTAACACTTTGGGATGCAACATGTATGTTATACAAAATCACACTTCACATGAAACTATTTTTAATCACACCCTAACCATGCTTTAACATGAAACTATATGATGCTTGTTAGACTTGTACACTATGTAAACTTTTTTGTGTCGATATATGCTTCATTAACTTTGCTAGCTTACCTTAACAATTATAGCGCTATAGGATTAACGCACCACCCACAAAACTTGGGGTATTGTTAAGTTAAACATGTTAACCTCCTGTTACTCTTTTGGGATAAACTATATTAATGCGTTAGATTCTTTGGTTTGAACATATAGTACACCGTTTCAGCATGCTAGTAAATTTTGTTATTATAACCAATGGCTCTGATACCAATCTGTCACACCCCCAAAATCCACATGTGGAGTACTACCGCTTGGAGGCGTGACTGACCAGGATCCAGCCACCAATTATACTGAGCATTGATTAAAAGTAAAAGTATTCACCAACCACAATAGTTAGTAAACACCATATTTTAAAGTTCTGAATGTTTAAGTTCAAATAACAGTTTTAGCAAACAGCGGAAGCATAAACCAAACAGTCTCAAAACAAGGTTCATAGTTCAGATTATTTAAAACCCACACACGGGCTAAACGACCACTACACATTCCCAAGCTGCAAGCTCCTGAGTCACTGGGTACCTGCAAAGCATGCAGAAGGGTATCAACAAAGATGTTGGCGAGTCCACGAGTTGTCCAGTTTTAGTTACCAAAAACTTGTTTCACCAGTTAATTTATCCGTTTATACATGCGATGGGGAGCTACCCCATAAGTAAGCGACTAAACTGTTTTTACAATACCGAATACTATTCATCCGTACGTTTCCGTAGAGTGCCCCGTTTGTCAATGTTCTATCATCATTGACGATTGCCAGAGTACATTAGTTCACGCCCGATCCCATACGCGGGCACGGTGTGAGGTTGGTGAGACCTAAATAGCGCTATCAACTAATAACCCGTTTGCCTGACCCCGGCGACTAATCGGTATTAAGAAGTGAGGACTTGAGTGATAGAGTTTTGTTTAGTGTTGCTTGTTGCATCCAGTATAAACAGTAATTAACTAAAAGTCCCATTTAAGGGGAGAGAAGTAGGTTTGTATCCCTTACGAGGGGATAGCGTTGTTTAAGTTTCCGTTTCCCAACCACCGGGAACGCATGCTTTATTAGTTGTGAACTCACCTTGGGTTGCTCGGCAGGTTAGTTTACTTGGTTAAGTATGCTGGTCACCACGTCCTAAATGGTTACCAGTATAGGTCAGGCTCGGACACAAGTAATCACGTATATCTACACATAGCTAACACATTGAATGCATGACATATGATTATCCAGCAAGTTATCGAGCCTATTTTAATACGTAGCAGTTAAACAGTAAACGTCAACACCTATTATACAAATCATAAGTGTTATTGGGCCTATCCGATCATACTAACAGTTAGCAGCATCACAGAATCCAAATAGAACGGTATGCACAGTCCACACATTTTTGGCCCAATAACGGAGACAAGCAGCCCATTCGAGACAAGGTGGTCTCGACTCGAGAACGTGCGGTCTCGAGTCGCAACCATGAGATCTCGAGTAATGCCTGGTACGAGTCTCAATCTCGGAGGTCTCGAGTCCGGTCTCGAGTCGGGATCATGAGATCTCGAGTCGAGACCTTGCTGGTTTCAAGTTCCTGATGTCTGCTTTGTCTGGTCTCGAGTTGTCTCGTATGGTCTCGAGTCGCAATCACGCGGTCTCGAGTTGTAGTTTGATGGTCTCGAGTCGAGACAGGAGGTCTCGACTCGCACACCTGATGGCCAAGACCTTCTAGAACCTGTCCGATCGTACTATCCAATAGGATTGCCAATTCATGAAAATTGTGTACTATCCGATTAAACATGTTTCTTTGTCTATTTTTCTAAACAAACAGATCAAACATGGCATTTCAAATATTTTCACTAACCTTCATAGTGTTCTTCACATATTCAAATATTTCTAACACACTCATATCATATTCAATCAACATGTTTATTAAAACCAATCCAAACCTCTAAACAATTTGCATGATTCGGACATCACCAACGGCTATCATCGGTTTCTATATCTAGCATATAATCACTTGGTTCAATAACATCATACATGTATTTGTTACATCATTTTGGCATATCATTTATAATCAACATTATCTTCCCTCTCTACACATAACTAGCATCAAAGACTATTATTTACTAAGCATATTTGTGTCCATTATACATGCCAAGAAAATATTTTTACCACTCAACAATGCCCATTAAGTCAACAAACACTTCCATCATACTTAAGTAATAGCTACAATATACCATAACACATAATCAACCCTTTTATCATGTATATACATGTGTTTGTAAAGTAACACTAACCGGCTAAGGATTTCGGGTGTAGAAAATGTGAAGGATCGATGAAGGAGCTTCCGAGTGTTGACCTCAAGCAAATCCGAGAACCGTTTGATTGTCACCGGTTGAATCCGAGAGAGATGAGAGGAGGTTGGTGGTGGTGTTCTAGGGTTTTAGTGAGAGAGAGAGAGAGAGTATGTGTAGGAGAGATGATGATTGAAAAGTGGCAAGGTTGGCCATCAACATAGGTTTTATACAAACCCAAGTAGGTGCACCCTAATGGGTTTCCGAGTGGGCTCAAGGGTTGCGGCCCAACCGATGTGGTTTACTCGAGACTGGGTGGTCTCGAGTCAGGTCTTGGTGGTCTCGGCTCTCAAACACTCATATATATACATACACTACATATACACACACACATAGAACAAGAAGATAACACGACTTTCATTTAATAACATATATACACCTAATGTAATTGCAAGGTATTCGCTCGGGAAAACCTAGAGTGTCACATTATCCCCAAGTTTTAAGAACTTTCGTCCCGAAAGTTAAGGCAGCCACTGACAAGCTAGTGTAAGTGAGAACGTCTCAACGGGGTGTCACATCATCCCCCCGTTAGTTTGGAATTTCGTCCCGAAATTCGGTTGTAGCTTCAGTGCTGGGAGTTTCATTTGGGAACAACTGGGGATACTTGCGCTTCATCTGGTCTTCCCGCTCCCAGGTAAACTCTGGGCCATGGCGTGAGTTCCAACGAACTCGCGCGAGAGGTATCTGGCTACGTTTGAGGGTTTTGATCTCACGATCCGTGATCTCAATCGGTTCCTCAGTAAAGTGTAGCTGTTCGTCAATAGTGAGTTCCTTGAAAGGAATGATGAGTGTTTCATCTGACAGACACTACTTCAGATTAGACACGTGGAAGACGTTGTGCACAGCACTTAGTTCTTCAGGCAGATTCAATCTGTAAGTGACCTTACCGATCTTTTCGGTAATTTCAAAGGGTCCGACATATCTCGGATTAAGCTTGCCCCGTTTTCCAAAACGAACCACACCCTTCCAGGGTGAGACTTTAAGTAGAGCCCGGTCACCAACCTGGAACTCTAGCGGTTTCCTATCCTTATCAGCGTAGCTCTTCTGACGGTCACGAGCTGCCGCCATGCGTTGCCTAATCTGGGCGATCTTTTCTGTAGTGTCTACTACATGTTCCGGGCCTGTGATCTGGCTGTCACCAACCTCCGCCCAGCAGAGAGGCGATCGGCATTTACGTCCATACAATGCCTCAAAGGGTGCTGCCTGAATGCTGGTGTGGTAGCTGTTGTTGTAGGAGAATTCCACTAACGGTAGGTGTTTCTCCCAGTTCTTACCAAAGTCGATCACACATGCCCTAAGCATGTCTTCGAGGGTTTGGATGGTGCGTTCAGATTGCCCATCCGTTTGCGGATGGTAAGCGGTGCTCATGTCTAAACGTGAGCCAAAAGATTTGTGCATAGCTTGCCACAACTCAGAAGTAAAACGTGCGTCTCGATCGGAAATAATAGAGGTTGGCACTCCGTGCTTTGAAACCACTTCCTTTAAGTATACCTCTGCTAGGGTAGAGAACTTGTATGTCTCTTTAATAGCCAAGAAGTGGGCAGATTTAGTTAATCGATCTACTATCACCCAAATGGTGTCATTTCCGCGTTGAGACCTAGGCAAGCTGGTAACAAAGTCCATGGAAATTTGCTCCCATTTCCACTGTGGGATCTCTGGTTGTTGGAGTAGGCCTGATGGTTTCTGATACTCCACCTTGACTCTTGCACAAGTCAAACATTTTCTGACATAGGTTGCTATGTGAGCTTTCATGCCAGGCCACCAGTATGTAGTCTTTAAGTCATGGTACATCTTATCCGCACCAGGGTGTACTGAGTAACGGGACTTATGGGCTTCATCCATTACAAGCTCGTGCAAATTCCCAAAAAGTGGGACCCATATACGCCCGCTTACGTAGTAAGCACCATCTTCTTTTTGCTCTAACCGTTGTCTCGATCCTCGCAGGGACTTAGCCCTGATGTTCTCGGCTTTCAATGCTTCAGCCTGAGCATTTCGGATCTGATTAGGGAGGTTCGAGTGGATAGTGAGCTGTAAGGCACGAATGCGCTTGGGTTTGGTCTCCTTTCTGCTGAGGGCATCGGCTACCACATTAGCCTTGCCTGGATGATATTTAATTGCACACTCGTAGTCATTTAGGAGTTCGACCCATCGGCGTTGCCGCATATTCAACTCCTTTTGTTCCATTATGTGCTGGAGACTCTTGTGATCAGTGTAAATCGTGCACTTGGTACCGTACAAGTAGTGTCTCCAAATCTTGAGCGCGAAGACCACAGCTCCAAATTCTAAGTCATGTGTCGTGTAGTTTCGTTCATGGATCTTGAGTTGTCGCGAAGCGTAGGCAATGACCTTCTCGCGTTGCATCAGTACGCAACCAAGTCCTTGAATAGAAGCGTCGCAGTAAACAACGAAGTCGTCGGTACCTTCAGGTAAGGAAAGAATAGGAGCACTGCAGAGGTTCTTCTTTAGTTCCTGAAAGGCGGTTTCCTGAGCATCACCCCATTTGTAAGCAACACCTTTCTGAGTGAGGGTCGTGAGTGGTTGAGCGATCTTAGAAAATCCCTTGATAAATCTTCGATAGTACCCTTCCAATCCCAAGAATTGGCGAACTTCGGTCGGAGTCTTAGGTATAGGCCAATTCTTAATGGATTCGATCTTAGCGGGGTCAACATGAATCCCATCCTGATTGACTATGTGTCCAAGGAAATGGACTTCTCTAAGCCAGAAATCACACTTCGAGAATTTGGCATACAATTGCTCATTGCGGAGGAGTTCGAGAATAAGACGCAGGTGTTGTTCATGCTGCTCTTGACTCTTCGAGTAGATAAGGATGTCGTCAATAAACACAATTACGAACTTGTCGAGGTAGGGTTTGCACACTCGGTTCATGAGATCCATGAAGATCGCAGGTGCGTTGGTCATTCCGAAAGGCATGACAAGAAATTCGTAGTGACCATAGCGGGTTCTGAAAGCCGTCTTTGAGATGTCCCCATCGCGGACTCGCAGCTGGTGATAACCCGATCGCAGATCGATCTTGGAATAATAGCTCGACCCTTGCAGCTGGTCGAACAGATCGTCTATACGGGGAAGTGGGTAACGATTCTTGATAGTAACCTTGTTCAGTTCGCGGTAATCAATGCACATTCGGAATGTGCCATCCTTCTTTTTGACAAAGAGCACTGGGCTCCCCAGGGTGACGAGCTAGGACGGATAAAACCCTTGTCCAAGAGTTCTTGTAGCTGAGTAGATAGTTCCTTGAGTTCTGCGGGGGCTAGTCGATAAGGTGCACGAGCTATAGGTGCTGCTCCAGGAGCTAGTTCGATTTGAAATTCGACCTGACAGTGAGGAGGGAGTACAGGTAGTTCTTCCGGAAATACCTCAGGATAGTCGCGTACAACTGGAAAATCTTCAATCCTGTTTTCCTTTTTCTGCGTGTCGACAACAAGTGCTAAGATAGCGGTGTGCCCCTTTCGTAAGCACTTCTGGGCCTTTAAGAATGAAATGATGCCTGTGACTTCTCCGCTTTTGTCGCCTAGAACTATAAGGGGCTTGCCAGGAGGACGGGGAATACGAATAGCTTTCTCTTGGCAGAGGATTTCGGCTTGATGCTTGGATAACCAATCCATACCAATGATGACGTCGAAGCTTCCGAGAATGATGGGGAAGAGATCGATACAGAAGGTCTGACCAGACAACTCTAATTTGCAGTTACGAATTACGTGTGAAGCCTCGAGGTTTCTACCATTAGCTATTTCAACGATGTGCTTAGAGCTTAAAGGCGTAAGAGTGGACTTAAGTTTCTTGCTAATACGTAGGGATACATAACTAGCATATGCTCCGGAATCAAATAGTATGGAAACATAACGATCATTAAGTAGGAACTTACCCGCCACAACGTTGGGGTCATTCCTTGCTTCTCCAGCTCCAATCACAAAAGCCCTTCCTCTTGCACCATTCCCAGCATTGTTGTTATTGTTCCCAGCACCCTGATTGTTGTTGTTTTGATTCAGTTCAGGGCAATCCTTTCGCATGTGCCCCGTTGCTCCACACTTGAAGCATCCACGGTTGTTTCCTTGTTGCTGTTGTGGTTGTTGTTGATTCTGCCTAGCTGGAAGCGGGCTCCTGCAGTCTTTGGCTTCATGCCCCATCTTGTTGCATCGCTGACACTGACTTTTGCCACATGGCCCACTGTGGTGTCGGTTACATTTGTTACACTTGGGGTGGTTTCCTCGATAGCCACCCTGTTGCTGAGGGCCCTTGTTGCTTTCAGTCTTCCTTTGTTGAACTGGGGCCTGAGTGGGGTTAGCATCCTTTCCCTGACTTCCATCCCACTTTCGTTTGTTATCGCTAGAAGTTCCAGCAGTAGCACTGATCCTCTTGGGCAACTTGCCCTCCTCCACAGCCTGATTGGTGAGCTTGTGAGCAAGACGAACCACGGGCTGTATGGTATTGAGGTTGGCTGAGGTCACATGGCTCCGGATTTCTGGGACCAAGCCTTTGATGTATAATTCGATCCTTCGATACATAGGTCGGGACATGTTTGGGCAGAGTGCAGCATAGTCGTTGGACTGCTTGGTGTAGGTCTCAATCTCTGACCCAACCATCTTGAGCTCATAGTACTCGTTCTCGAGTTTGTGGATGTCATCCCTGTGACAGTATTCCTCTTTGATCATGTCCTTGAAATCTTCCCACGCAGTAGCATTAGCAGTTTCCAAACCAAGCATCTGAATCTGTGCCTTCCACCATGAAAGCGCCTTTCCTTTAAGCGTACCAGTCGCGAACTTTACCCAGTTAGCAGGAGGACACTCACAGACAGCAAAAACAGCTTCGGCCTTTTTGATCCAGTGCAGAAGGCCTATGGCACCCTCAGTGCCGTTGAAAGGGAGAGGCTTGCCATCCATGAAGGTTTTGAAAGTACAAACACGTGGCTGTGCAGGCGCAGGCTGACCTATTGTGAGAAGCGAAGCGAATAGGTTTAGAGGTGAAAGGATGATGTGGGGGTAGGATCTAAACATCCTAAAGTAACGAGTTTACCTCCAGGGTGAGCTGCGAAAGCTGCAGCCATTGTGTTGAGCAAGTTGGTGAACTGAGCCTGGGTCATGTTAACGTTTCCTCTTCCGCGTCCACTCATTGTCTTCATAACCAGAAAACACAATATGAGTGTGATGTCGTAACGTAGCGAGAATGAGACAGAAGAGAGATGTGTATCTATCTAATTAGGCACACTAGTATGTATAATAGGGCAGTCAACATAAGATAAACAGGCAAGTAAACACAAATCCGAGCTATGAGGTCTAATATGCTGAGTCTTGCCCTCGGAGTGTAGTGTCGTCACGAGTCACGGGTTATAGTCTGGTTTTCTCAAAAAGACTTTCTTCTTTTTAAACCAAGTTCACTATAACCAATGGCTCTGATACCAATCTGTCACACCCCCAAAATCCACATGCGGAGTACTACCGCTTGGAGGCGTGACTTACCAGGATCCAGCCACCAATTATACTGAGCATTGATTAAAAGTAAAAGTATTCACCAACCACAATAGTTAGTAAACACCATATTTTAAAGTTCTGAAAGTTTAAGTTCAAATAACAATTTTAGCAAACAGCGGAAGCATAAACCAAACAGTCTCAAAACAAGGTTCATAGTTCAGATTATTTAAAACCCACACACGGGCTAAACGACCACTACACATTCCCAAGCTGCAAGCTCCTGAGTCACTGGGTACCTGCAAAGCATGCAGAAGGGTATCAACAAAGATGTTGGCGAGTCCACGAGTTGTCCAGTTTTAGTTACCAAAAACTTGTTTCACCAGTTAATTTATCCGTTTATACATGCGATGGGGTGCTACCCCATAAGTAAGCGACTAAACTGTTTTTACAATACCGAATACTATTCATCCGTACGTTTCCGTAGAGTGTCCCGTTTGTCAATGTTCTATCATCATTGACGATTGCCAGAGTACATTAGTTCATGCCCGATCCCATACGCGGGCACGGTGTGAGGTTGGTGAGACCTAAATAACGCTATCAACTAATAACCCGTTCGCCTGACCCCGGCGACTAATCGGTATTAAGAAGTGAGGACTTGAGTGATAGAGTTTTGTTTAGTGTTGCTTGTTGCATCCAGTATAAACAGTAATTAACTAAAAGTCCCATTTAAGGGGAGAGAAGTAGGTTTGTATCCCTTACGAGGGGATAGCGTTGTTTAAGTTTCCGTTTCCCAACCACCGGGAACGCATGCTTTATTAGTTGTGAACTCACCTTGGGTTGCTCGGCAGGTTAGTTTACTTGGTTAAGTATGCTGGTCACCACGTCCTAAATGGTTACCAGTATAGGTCAGGCTCGGACACAAGTAATCACGTATATCTACACATAGCTAACACATTGAATGCATGACATATGATTATCCAGCAAGTTATCGAGCCTATTTTAATACGTAGCAGTTAAACAGTAAACGTCAACACCTATTATACAAATCATAAGTGTTATTGGGCCTATCCAATCATACTAACAGTTAGCAGCATCACAGAATCCAAATAGAACGGTATGCACAGTCCACACATTTTTGGCCCAATAACGGAGACAAGCAGCCCATTCGAGACAAGGTGGTCTCGACTCGAGAACGTGCGGTCTCGAGTCGCAACCATGAGATCTTGAGTAATGCCTGGTACGAGTCGCAATCTCGGAGGTCTCGATTCCGGTCTCGAGTCGGGATCATGAGATCTCGAGTTGAGACCTTGCTGGTTTCAAGTTCCTGATGTCTGCTTTGTCTGGTCTCGAGTTGTCTCGTATGGTCTCGAGTCGCAATCACGCGGTCTCGAGTTGTAGTTTGATGGTCTCGAGTCGAGACAGGAGGTCTCGACTCGCACACCTGATGGCCAAGACCTTCTAGAACCTGTCCGATCGTACTATCCAATAGGATTGCCAATTCATGAAAATTGTGTACTATCCGATTAAACATGTTTCTTTGTCTATTTTTCTAAACAAGCAGATCAAACATGGCATTTCAAATATTTTCACTAACCTTCATAGTGTTCTTCACATATTCAAATATTTCTAACACACTCATATCATATTCAATCAACATGTTTATTAAAACCAATCCAAACCTCTAAACAATTTGCATGATTCGGACATCACCAACGGCTATCATCGGTTTCTATATCTAGCATATAATCACTTGGTTCAATAACATCATACATGTATTTGTTACATCATTTTGGCATATCATTTATAATCAACATTGTCATCCCTCTCTACACATAACTAGCATCAAAGACTATTATTTACTAAGCATATTTGTGTCTATTATACATGCCAAGAAAATATTTTTACCACTCAACAATGCCCATTAAGTCAACAAACACTTCCATCATACTTAAGTAATAGCTACAATATACCATAACACATAATCAACCCTTTTATCATGCATATACATGTGTTTGTAAAGTAACACTAACCGGCTAAGGATTTCGGGTGTAGAAAATGTGAAGGATCGATGAAGGAGCTTCCGAGTGTTGACCTCAAGCAAATCCGAGAACCGTTTGATTGTCACCGGTTGAATCCGAGAGAGATGAGAGGAGGTTGGTGGTGGTGTTCTAGGGTTTTAGTGAGAGAGAGAGAGAGAGTATGTGTAGGAGAGATGATGATTGAAAAGTGGCAAGGTTGGCCATCAACATAGGTTTTATACAAACCCAAGTAGGTGCACCCTAATGGGTTTCCGAGTGGGCTCAAGGGTTGCGGCCCAACCGATGTGGTTTACTCGAGACTGGGTGGTCTCGAGTCGGGTCTTGGTGGTCTCGGCTCTCAAACATTCATATATATACATACACTACATATACACACACACATAGAACAAGAAGATAACACGACTTTCATTTAATAACATATATACACCTAATGTAATTGCAAGGTATTCGCTCGGGAAAACCTAGAGTGTCACAAATGGCTTTTGGATTTCCAAAAGAATGTTAGATTCCTTCATTGTGTGGCCATTTTCATTGTTGTAAATAACTATTTCATTTTACTAATATGATAAAAAAATGTGTGTTTGGCAACGCGCTAACATTTTCCACTAGTACATTAAAATTTAAAGGGTTCATTACAATAACATCTTGCAAATCCCCACTAGATAACTAAACTAATTAACAAGATAATACCCTACCTAAGTCGATACTCTTGATTGAAAGAAAAACCACACTTGATTATAGCTAACTAATTAAGTAGGTGAGGCACCCACTGAATCAAACGAAGTAATCTGAGAGTAACCCGAGTCCACCACCAATTCCGGAGAAAACCCGGTAACCCACACACCTGTAGGCACGACGGTGAAATTACCGGTAAAACCCGTTTGGCTCAAGGATCGAACCCAGGTTTCTCTAGGTCTCCTATCATTGCCTACCAATGCCTCACTCTGCAACAAGTGGGAGTTGAACTTGCATCTCTCAAGAGAAATGCAAGTCTTCCACCACTTGATCTAGAGATCACGGGCACTTTTTGGCCTACATTTAACCATGATTTACTATATTTCGCTGGTATTATCATTATATGACCTACATTTAATTTGTTTGACCACAAGTAATTATGAATACTATGTTTAACTCAACGTGTCACAACTTCGCCTACATGTCATAATGAATCGTATGTAGGTATAAGGCTATAGGGTGTGGTCATAACTTTCATAACCCTCCATGTTAGTGTCAAGTCAGCCACCTCTGATGCATCATTCAAAACCAATACCCTAAGGGTGTGGTCATGACCCAAACCATTATCCCTTTATTATAATTTATCTTTGTCTAAAGAAAAAGGAAATGATTTCTTGAAAAATGAAAAGGAGGACCATAGTTGCCATGGTTTAATCCATGTAAGCCATGGTGGATCATGTAAGAGGGTGGTGTAGTCTTCCATTGATGTTCCTACGTGGCGAATCATGTCCCAACCATAACACTCACACCCTTTAGCCTAACAAACCTATAGGCTAGCTACTAATTAGGGTTTTATATGTAACACTTGGGGCAAAAGAAAACTTCCTAAAATATTTTGATTTTGATATATTACTAAAATGTAGGATCGTTGTGCGACCTGAATGAGTTGTTCAGAAGAGTTTGGATCCGAATCAAAGGCGGAATTCAGAGAAACGGACTTGTTTACAGCTTGATTCAATTATAATGTCTCTTGTATTGATTTAATAGTCTTACAGCACCTGGAGACAATTCGGCAGAGCTTCGCTACTCAGATCCGAAAGTTACAAATGACAAACCATGCTCCCCTATATATAGTAATCTAATTTCACACGAAATAGCTCAAGGTAATTTCGTGCGAAATACCTACTGGTAATTTCGATCGAAATAGCCTTTGGCTATTTCGTGCGAAATAGCTATCACACACACAAACTTGATTTCTAGCCTACCGAGCACTGGTTTATCCTATCTTGTTACACGACTCGATACAAGACGAAGTCGACAGACATAGTGCACTAACAGACTCCCCCTTGGATGTTGACGAAGTCTTCAGTATCGAGTCTTTATCGTGACACATCTTTAGTCTTGATCAGTCTTCATACTCTTTTCCAAAATGTCTAACACTGTAAGCATCCATCAATCTTTTTTATCTTCTTCCTTCAGCTTCTATCTTGAATAATATACCAGGATCTGACTCTGGCTCCTACTTAAACAACTTTTAGAAACACTTTCTTCAGGCTCCCCCTTTCGTCAAGCTTCCATGCTTTTAGGGATCGAAACCTTGCTTTCCGGTTACAAGCTCCCCCTTGCTTTGAGCTCGTCTTCAGACTCCCCCTTAGACTTAGCTGTTGGGATCGTAATCTGGAATCACATCTACAACACTCAAAGATTTATAAGGAACAATGTTTTGGAATTCCATAATCAAATACTCTAGCTCTTTAGCAGGTCTTAACAATATAAGAATCCAACTCTCTCACAGTTAATCATCCAAGTCCAATTCAATGACCTTGGAGATATATCACAAACTGTTTTTGATTTTTGATTTTAAAACTACAAGTTTCAAATTAATGAACTTGATTTATTTTCAGAAACACAATCAGCATACTTAGATTTTGAAACTCAGCATCCCAGACATCGGTTATCGGAAATAAAGCGGAATCAAAAATCTTTTTGTATTTTTCTGAAATATAAAGCAGTAAAGAAATATTTACAAACATATTTATAGACAATATTTTTGTTTGAGTTCGTGTTAGAGGATCATATCAGTTTATGACAAATCACTAGCACCGTTGAGCTTTAAACACTTTAAGTTTTAAACGATTCACTTAGATTGTCAGTATACTGATCCACTTAAATTTTCACACAAAGTTTAACTGATTCGAGATACGAGATTAATGTTTTAAGGACTTAAACTTATTCGCGTGTCCCATCTCAGAATATACTCCCGTATCCAGACTTCTATATTCAGTCTTACAGGTGAATGTACACTAATGATATCTGTAAACGGGTAATGCGAAACCATGAGAGCTCAGGTTAGAACTTTCGTTCAGACAAAGAGATGATGGCTCGACTTTATATGTGTCCCGTTTGGGGATCTTTTCTTCAACAGCACATGATTAGCATTTTTCAATGTTTCATCATTTTTTATGCTGAGGGTAGGCTTTATGATTAAAGCAATGCAAAGTATTATACGAGGACTAGGCTATTGCTCCCGCAAAATCAGAAGTCCAGGTATAATACCCCAAATATCACCACGCACAAAGACCTAGCATGTCAGAAATATAAAGCCCTTCAACAAGATTTCAGGGGTTACCTATATATCCGAGAGATTTTCCCCACGAGATAAGTAAAATATTGATATTTAGGTTTATATCTCGAAAACAATCTACTAAGCGTGTAAAAATCTACTGGCATATCGTCAGTGAGACCGTTTATCACATTAAAACATTCCATTTCTTTAGCGTACTGTGATTGTCTACTGATATACTATCATTTCCTCTTTTTCACAACAAAAAATCTTTTTGAATTTTTTTAATGTTTTTGTCAGTTGGTTTTTATCATGTTTTTGGATATTTCAAATTTTCTAATGTTTTTGTATTTTCTGAAAACTCTTACTCCCCCCAAAATGCAAAACCATTTAAAGAAAATTTGATAACCGATGCTGATAGCTTTGTCTCGCCATCCATTTTGTGCTTAATGTGTACCGAATTGCATGAAAAGCAGTAAATACCCCCATGATTTACAACACATTGATCTTTTACAGTTTGAAAACAGTTTTTCAATCTTGTGAAATTAATCATGTTTGTTCCGCCGTGAGGGTTTCGGCATATTCAAGTAACATATATTTTTGAATTTTTGACAAAATAAAAACATATTTTTGGTTTTTAAATTTTTAAATTTTTAAATTTTTAGGGTTTTTGAAATATTGTTTATTTATTTACAAAAAAACAAATAAAACTCCTTGTTTAACCAAACCAGGGTTTAGCAGCCTTCTTTTCTTGTTGTGCCAGGCTGCTCCGACACTTCTCTTGACATATAGTTTTCTTCGAAAGCACCTGCACATTTACACTTACTCAATTACTTGAACAAATTAGCCCAGGTCTGTTGGACCTTAGGCATTTCTACACAATATGCATCATTTAACTTCGGAAAATCTTTGTCATTCTGAACAAAGATTTTTTCAATTTTCACTTCAACTTTTTCATCATTTGCCGAAGCGATTTGTTTCTTAGCAGACCATGTTTGACCTTTTGGAGTCCCTCGTTTGTAAAAATGTGACTCTTTTTGCATATTTTGACTTTGAACAACATTTGGTTTCCAAAACTGTTGGGGTTTTGTCACATCAACCGATGTTTGCCAACTTTGCGTTGTTCTGAATCTGGGTGTGTGAGAATTCCAGGTCTGTCTAGAATTGAACCTTTTCAGATTTGATTTCCAAGTTTGATTCGAAGCAAACTTGTTTGTGTTGTACCTCCAAGTTTGTTTTGAATCAAATCTGGTTGACCTTTGTTTCACATCCTCAGATTTATGTTTCTCAACATTTTCAGACTTCTTTATTGTTTCAACATCAACAGGTTTCAGATTTGGACACTTGCGTGCAAGATGTCCAATTTGATCACATTTAAAACATGTTCTTTTTGAAACATCTTTGACCTGTGGTTGTTGCTTTTTCTTTTGAGCATAGAACTCTTCATTAGACTGTCGTCTAAATTGAAGTTCTTTCTGTTCTTCTGAACTTGTTCCATGAACAAAATTCATCTTTTTCTGAAAATTTTGCGTTTCATTTTTATGTCTACTTTGTTTCTTCTTATAACCTAACCTAGCCTTCATGTTTTTCTTCTTGAAATCAGGTTTGTTATAACAAGTTTTGTGACCTTTTCCAGCAAACTTTGAAATCTCAGACTTTTCAATCTCCACCATTTTGAAAACTTTGTCAATCTTTTCTGAAATCACATTCTGAATCAGAAATACAATATCTAAGAATAATTTGTCCGATCCAATCATGGTATAAACCAATCCTTTTGAATCATCATTCAATTTTTTCTCGGATTTTGAGTTTTTCAGATATTCTTCATGAAAACTACCTTCATTTTCATCCTGTGATTCAGATTTACCTGTTTCAATCGACTCTTCTTTCAACACACTTTCAACGACCTTAACTACCACCTCTGAATCACTAGTATCATCAGATTTGGAATAGGTTACTCCAATGTTATCTGGCAATTGATCTACCATGTTGAAAGCTCTTTCGACCTTCTCATCATCATAAAATGCAAACTTTTCCGGTGGTGGAACTTGATGAAACTCTGAGCCAATACCTTTTTTTGTTTTGCTCAGTATCTTTTCCATCCGGTTTTATGTTGAAAATTCTTTCAAGCACATATGATGACGCATGATAACTTTTTAACTTGTTGTTATCCTGTTCTAAATCAGCAATCTGACGCTTTAGCTTAGCAACATCCTCAATGTAAGAGTTTACAACTTGTTTCTTTATTTCATACTATCGCTTATACATATTAGATGTTTCAGAACAGTAATTCAATCTTGATTGAACAAATTTCATTTCACTCTTCACCTTTTCATATGACTCTTTTGTAATGTGATATGCCAATTTTATTGAATCATATTCTTTCTTCATTTCTTGACAAACAATTTCTTTTTGAGAACATTCATCTGTCATTTTCAAAACATTTTGTTTCAAATCTTCATTTTCTTTTTCTAACTTTTTACATTTTTCTAAAAGTTTTCCATCATTATCTTTTAAGATCTTTACATTTTCTAACATTTCTTTGTATTTATTTTTGAAAATCTCTTTGATTTTGTAAATTCAAGATCTCTTGTTCTGAATTTTTCATCTTTTTCAGTACAAGCTCTGCATGGTATCATGCATTTCCTGCACTGTTCAACAGTTTTTAAGATTTCAGAATCAGAATTTACCACAGTGATTGGCACCTTGGTGTTTACTTCCGTCTGCTTTTGATCAGCATCACTCTTCTTTTCTTCACCAGTACCTGCATCACCAACCCTATCAACTGAACTTTCCAACTTCTCCTCAGCTTCTTCTTCAACAACTTTTTCTTCTAACTTCTCTTCCTCAGCAATTTTCACATTTTCAACTTTCACAACTTCTTCAACTTGCTGTTCTTTGGTAACAACTTCTTCTTTAGCTTCTGCTTCTACTTTAGCTTCTTCAGCAACTTTCTTCAAATCGTTCACCATCTCATCAACATTCTTCTTCATTCTCTCTTCATCCCTCTTCCTCAGACTTGAAATCATAACATCTCTAAGAAGTTTTTCAAACCTTTTCACACATGTTTTATCTTTTCCAACATTTGTGTAGTATTCGACTGATCGAGGGATAACTAAAAGAACATCATCAAAAATTATGTCCTTCTTGGGAACAATAGGTTCACCTTGTCTGTTGACATAGCACTCTCTCTTTTTATCCCATATTTTATTGCTCACCGCACTTTCATACTCTTCCTGCATTTCATCAATTATGTTGTGAGCAATGTTTCTTTCCCTGTACGTTTTCTCGCTCAGAATTTCTTCTCTGGTTTTCTCTTTGAATTCAGCCATGACATTTTCTTTTCTGGTTTCTTCTTTAATTTCAGCAACCAAAACATGATGTTTGTTCTTTGATGTGTTTCTGCCATGAGCTGTAACCTGATAATCCAAACGATCTTCTTCTGGAAGAAACGGACTCCAATAAAATCCTTCGTCATCATGAATTACTGCACATGCTCTTGATTTCTCTTTTGGATGATTTTCAATCATCTTTGGCTCTTCTTTGCTACGGTGGTAGATTGCCTTTCGGTAATAATCATCATTGAAAGGATGTTCATTTCCACCAACTGCAGAATTGTTGCATTCTCTTTTGAAATGACATTTTTGCTTACATTTGAAGAAGGTCACTTTTGACTTATCAAAACCAAGTTTTGTTGATGGACCACCTATTGATTCTTTTCCAGTAATCTCCATGTATCTTTGAGCTCTTCGGATGCAACTTGCCAAACACCAGCGAATGTCTATGAGTTCCATTTCTTCCGGATCAATCTGGTCGTAGTCTTCTTTGGTCAATTCAGAATTTCCAATTTTTCCAGCAACTAGACCTTTATATGATTCCAGAACAGATGCAAGGAAGCTCATTTGCTGCTTAGTAGAGTTGATGCTCATAGCCAGAGAATTCTTCAGTTTAAGAGCAATGTTGCACAATATCTCCTCTGTTTCTTCAGAACTAGCTTTTGAAGAAGATGAATGATAACCCGGATTGTAGCTTTATGAGCTTGTCTGAGGTTCTTTTATCTTCTCACCACTAAATGCTGTCTTTGGTGATTCACCAACTTTCACCGAAGGTAAGTTACCTTTGTAATAAAGATTCACATTTTGTTAATGTGAATAGCTGCTCATCTTGCTCTGTTTCTGCAATTCAAGCTCATGAGTTTCAATCTTTTCAATTAACATATCAAGAGAAATTGTTTCATACAAAGCATCATTTTTCAATATAAACACAAACGTTTGCCATTGATCAGCTCGTGACAATGCTTCTATGATTTTGTCAATTATTTCTTCTCTTGTCTTTTCAATCTTAAATCTTTCAAGTTCGATTTTTAGGTGACAAAAACGTTCAATCATTTGTCGAACTGATTCTCCTTTTACACTATCAAACAAATCAAATTCCTTTTTTAATAAGGCAATTTTAATCTTCTTGATTTGTTTACCCCCCTCTGCCTTAACCCGTAATGCTTCCCAAACAGATTTTGAAGATCCATCATGTTGTAATAAAGCAAACATGTCATTTCTGATTGATGATTGAATTAAGGCAATCATTCTCTGTTTGGCTGCAAATTCGGATTTGTCATCTTTGGATAAATTCTTGAGTGGGAGATCTTCTCCTTTATCATTTTTTGGTCTTTCATATCCAAACTCCAGACAGAACCAGCTTTCATGCGTGTATGCTTTTGCCCAGTTAATGAAACATTCTTTCCACCAAGTGTAATCTTCAATACTATCAAGCATTGGTGGTTTTGAATGTGTTCCGTAGAAGTTATCATGTTTAATATTGTCATTGACTGCTTTTGTTATGGTTCTTGGTGTAACAATCGAAGTTTCAGACGACTCTGATGTAAACACATTGTAAAACGTGTTGTAGAATTCTTCAGCCATGATGAGAGCTTCTTGAATTATCTGGAGACAAAAACAATCAAACAAACATAATCAGATTAATCAATATCAAACAACTTGAAATAAACTGACACTCGGTTGACGTGAAATGATCTTGATGCGAAATATCCACTTTCAAACGAAATAGAGATCTTCAAACGAAATTAAATCTCAAGCGAAATCACTTTGGTGCGAAATAACCTGGAATAGACTTTCAAACGAAATATCAATACAAACGAAATCAGAATATTCAAACGAAATAATAATTTCGCGTGAACTGACCAAATGAAATATGGTTTCGTACGAAATTAATTTGGTTTCAAACGAAAATAACCTCTTTGGTACGAAATAGCTAATTTCGTATGAAAAACTTCAAACGAAATCTGATTTCATGCGAAATCAACACCAATTTCAAACGAAATTAGTCATAAGATGTAATTTCGTGCGAAATTAAGAAGCAATTCCAAACGAAATTATGCTGATGTCATCATGTTCGATCTGATTCTCAAGCGAAATTACTAATTTTACCCATTTTAGATCAAATTTAGGTCCAATTCTTTCAAGGATTCGTTAAAACAGTGTTTTATATGATATATGTGAAATTCAAGTCATTTCAACCGTTAAATTTTGATGAATTTGAAAAGAAGATGTAGAAGTCAGATTTTAAGATGAAATCAAGCTGAATCTGTATGAACTCTTCCTCCTGAGCTCTGATACCACTTGTAGGATCGTTGTGCGACCTGAATGAGTCGTTCAGAAGAGTTTGGATCCGAATCAAAGGTTGAATTCAGTGAAACGGACTTGTTTACAGCTTGATTCAATTATAATGTCTCTTGAATTGATTTAATAGTCTTACAGCACCTGGAGATAATTCGGCAGAGCTTTGCTACTCAGATCCGAAAGTTACAAATGACAAACCATGCTCCCCAATATATAGTAATCTAATTTCGCACGAAATAGCTCAAGGTAATTTCGTGCAAAATAGCTATCACACACACAAACTTGATTTCTAGCCTACCGAGCACTGGTTTATCCTATCTTGTTACACGACTCGATACAAGACGAAGTCGACAGACATAGTGCACTAACATAAAAAAAAGTTGAATAGGATTATCATTTAAATTAATATTAGAATTGAAAAATCAGTTATAATTGTATTCCATTTATTATAATTCCAATGCATTATTTGATTTATAAGTATGTATCCAATACATTAAAATCCCATCGACCATCAAAATAATTGCCGAAACAAATTCGTTTGATATCATGGGGAATCAAGCAAAGAAACCCTAACAAAATCTAGAAAATTTTCAACAAGATGACCATGGAGATTATCACCAAGTAGAAGAAGAAACATTCATCTACGAGATTTGCATCGTTACTCTCCCCAGCAAGTTCAGAAACAACGATATATGCGTTCACCCTTTTTGCATCGATTGTATGATCCAATACATCCAAGTGAAACTCAAAGAAAACGTATCCGACATAAAATGCCCTTCTACCACATGCAATCATTCTTTTGAACCCTTATCATGCCGCCCCAAAATAACACACCAGTTGTTTAACAAATGGTGTGATGTGTTATGTGAGTCGACGGTGTTAGGGGTTAATAAGGTTTGTTGCCCTAACCGAGAGTGCTCAGAGTTGATTTTGAACAAGAGTGGTGATCATAATTTGAAGAGATGCGTGTGTCCAAACTACAAGATATATTTTTGTTTCAAGTGTAAAGTTCCATGGCATGTTGGTTCTACTTGTGGAGGGAACAGGGATGAAAACGACGTTGATTTCGATGATCTTTGCATGACGAATAACTGGAGAAGGTGTCCCAAGTGCGGGCATTGTATAGAACGTGATGGTAGTTGCAACGTTATTCATTGCAGGTTTGTTCAATTCTTATATTATATTATATTATATTATATTATATTACATTATATTACATTACATTACATTACATTACATAAGATCGTATTTAATTTCAATCTTCAAATTATTTGCTATATGCAGATGTGGATTCATATTTTGCTACGTGTGCGGAAAAAAGTCAAAACACATGTGGCCATGCGGTAGGAAGAAGCATACTTACGATTATGTCTTTTTATTATTGTTGCACCACTTATTTTAGCATTAATAAATCTCTTTCATTAATAATCAATATTTCTTTTTATTTTACCAGCATTTTTTTAAGATCTGAGTACCACCTCGGCAACAGTACTATTATGCAGTACCCGTATCAGTTCGGTACAGTACTAATCCTATACCGTCTCAAATGTGCACCACATGCAATCTTTCCTTAGAATCCTTTAATACATGGCCCTAAATTAGTTAAAATATATGTAATCTAGAGTTTATCCTATAGCTTATTATTATTGTTGTTGTTGTTGTTGTTGTTGTTTCCAATCACCACTTAAAAGGATGTGATGGTTGAAGGTTTTTGAGTTATGTTCATGTTATGTTCATTTTCAAGTTATATTCATCATATAATTTTATCCGTGTCATCAGTAGAATAACAAGTTGGTACAATTGATATGGAACAACCCGCATAATTTCAATTTTCCAACCAACTTGATCAAATATGAAAAAAAACTATCGAATTCGATTTTCAAACCAACTGTAACAAACATGAACAAACAATAGATTTCTTAACAATCAATGTTGGTTCATCATTGCTGCTCAGACGCTCAGTCATGCATTCTATTATGTGTTCTCGATTTTCTATTCCATGAATCAAGCGATGGGAATCACCCCATTCGGTCGTACTCACTGTTCTTTTGATGAAGTTTCATGTTCAACCCGTGAATCGGTCGTCTCTTTGGTGGAAATCCGTTCTCAGGCCGGTTCTCAACTAGAGCATAAGTAGAGAGCCCGACTAAGTCTTGATTCCATTGGTTTTGAGTGAAAAGTAAAGAAATGTTAAGGAAAAGTGGAAATCAGTTGGAAAATGTTGAATCTCGTTGAGATTTGTATTAAAACATGTAGAAATCCTTTAGATCTGGACAAATCTTGATGAGATGAGGTCACATTTCATTGTTCATAAGAACCCGAGGTGACGTCACCCTAAAGCAGCCCAAATCCGGTGTTTTCATGGTGAAAAGTAGTGATTTCAGTGGAGAAGATGATGAGAAAGTGTGTGTTGATGATGGAAGTACAAGATTTAGGGTGAAATACTTACGGAATCGCATGGAATCGAGAGAAAAGTGCCTTGTAACGAGCTGGAACGAGTTGGGTCGGATAGAGCTGTCACATCAATGAACAGTTGATGTGACAGGTAGGTATTTATAGGTGAAAGGGAGATAAGGCGGTGCAGAGTTGGGTTGGATGGCCATCCGGTGGTTGGATGATCATTCGATCGATTGGTCATTCGATCCGACGGCTTGTGCGAGTTAGTTCTCCGACTTTCATTTCGTGCGTTGAGCGTTGAGCGTTGCGTTTAAGTGAGTTGCGAGTAAGCGATGCGATAACATTAAACAAGTAGTTACACAATTGACATAACTCATAAAATGCATAAAAAAATGAATCCGCGATTTGAGTTGCGATGAGATTGCGAAGTGATAGCGTGGCGATTGCGTTTGCGAATAACATCCCAAAATATATATAAGGCACACATAAGTAAGCACATAATAACCCACACAGAGAACTATAATAACAACTGCGTTTCAAGTTTGCGATGCGTTGTGATAACGATAGTAATAATAGCGTTTAGTTGTGATTTCTGTGTTTATCGCACTGTTACTTCACTTAGTAGTAAATTGTAGCCTAGAATAGTGTTAACCAATATATCGTTTATCGAATCACGAGTATACAAAACACTAATTAAGCAAGAAAAGTCAGATCTGAATAAGATCTTGACTTTGACTTTGACTTGTACTTTAACTTCAATAAGTCGGGTAGTTACAGCCTCCCTACTTTAGGGAATTTCTTCCCGAAATTAATGCGCAGGCGTAACAAAGAGATGTGGATATTTAGCTTTCATATCACTTTCGAGTTCCCAGGTAAACTCAGCGCCGCGTTTGCCTTCCCAACGAGCCTTCACTATGGGAATGCATGAGCGTCGGAGTTTCTTGGTCTCTCGGTCCATGATCTCAACTGGCTTTTCCACGAAGTGTAATGTTTCATCCACTTGTAAATCTTCAAGAGGGACATGTAAATTCTCTTCGGCTATACACTTTTTGAGGTTCGAAACGTGAAAAGTCGGATGTACGTTGCTGAGTTCCTCCGGTAATTCGAGTCTGTAGGCTACTTTGCCAATTCTTTCCAGAATCTTAAAGGGTCTAACGTATCGAGGCGCTAGCTTTCCTTTTTGCCGAATCAGATCACCCCCTTCCAAGGTGAAACTTTTAGGAGTACGTGACCACCAACTTCGAACTCAAGGGGCTTGCGGCGTTTATCGACGTAACTCTTTTGACGACTCTGAGCTTTCAAGAGGTTGTCTCGGATCTGGAGGATCTTGTCAGTCATTTCTTGTAATAACTCAGGACCGGTAATTTGCGCGTCTCCGATCTCGTGCCATACAATAGGCGATCGGCATTTTCTTCCATATAATGCCTCAAATGGTGCCATTTGAATGCTAGAGTGATAACTGTTGTTTTACGAGAATTCGACTAAAGGTAAATGTGAATCCCAATTACCACCAAAATCTATAACGCACGAATGAAGCATGTCTTCAAGGGTGCGAATCGCACGGGCAGTCTGACCGTCGGTTTGGTGATGGAAAGCGGTACTGAGATTAAGGATAGTACCGAGAGCGGATTGAAAAGTTTCCCAAAGGTACGAGGTGAATCGACCATCACGATCAGAGATGATGTCACGAGGTGTCCCATGTCGACAAATAACTTCGTCGGTATAGATTCATGCTAATCGTTCAACCTTATAGTCTTCTGTATAGAAAGTGGGCGGATTTCGTAAGACGATCAATGATAACCCAGATGCTATCGTGACCTGATGGCATGCGTGGGAGTTTCATAATGAAGTCCATAGCTATACTCTCCCATTTCCACATAGGGATCTCGGGTTGTACGAGTAAGCCAGAGGGTCGTTGATGTTCAGCCTTGACCTTGGAACAAGTCAGGCATTTCGAGACATAGAGAGCGATATCCTTCTTCATTCCAGGCCACCAATCCCTGGCACGTAGGTCCTGGTACATCTTGTCGGCACCGGGATGAATGGAGTATCGGGATTGTGGGCTTCGGTCAGCAAAATCTCACAGAGGTTATTGCGACTAGGTATCCAGATGCGATCGAGATAGTGAAAAATACAATTTGGTTTATTCACTAGTTGGCTTTCGTTTCCAAGAATGCATTCTTCCTTCAAGGTGCGTTCGGTGAAACAGGCGTGTTGAGCGTCGCAAATGAGAGATTCGAGGTCGTGTTGGGCTTGAACGTTACGAACACTATGTACATAGCTTCGTCGGCTAAGAGCATCGGCAACAACATTTGCTTTGCCTGGGTGGTAGCGTATCTCACAGTCGTAGTCGTTGAGAAGTTCAACCCATCTGCGTTGGCGCATATTAAGCTCTTCTTGGTTCAAGATGTGTTATAGGCTCTTATGGTCGGTGAAGACTGATGCGTATTCTAGTGTTATATTTATTAGGTGTATATTTTAAGCCCCTTTAACACTTTTTAGTCAAGTTTTAAATTTATAAAACACGATATTTACTAACACTAGACACACATATGGGCAAGTGCACCCATCGTGAGCGTAGTATAGTGTTGGTAAGATACCGAGGTCGTCCAAGGACACAAGAGCTTTTAGTACCGGTTTATCCTCAACGTCTAATCAAATCAAAAACTTTAGAAAAATGTTTTAAACTAAGAAAAATAAAAGCTAACTAAAATGCTGAAAATAAAAATAAAAAAAAAGAAAAACAGATAGACAAGATGAATCACTTGGTTCCGACTCGTATCTAGTGTAACCTTTGATTATTTCCGCAATTTTGCACTATTTTAAGAGATTATCTTAGTTATTGTAGTAGGCCCCTCTTTTGAAGGTGACGTTACCCTCACCCCAGTAGTTTGAGTCAGCAAGGATACAATCCTAAAAGGGTGGATTATTGGAAGATAATTAATTAAGTTATTAATGCAAATTATGGTAGGCCCCTCTTTTGGAGGTGACGTTACCCTCGACTAAGTAGTCTGAGTCAGCAGGGATACAGTCCTAAATAGCCGGGTTATAGTATTAATAGTAGTTAACTTATGAGGGGATCAAAGAGTTTGGACCCCCGCTATCCAATACCGCTAAGTATTGAAGGAGGTCCTACTAAATTTGACCCAGGTCCATTGCAGGACCTCTAAACGCTGAACAATGGCAAGACCTTTACCAAACCGTTCCCTTAACCCCCGACCAGGTAGCCAACATACCTCCATATAGACTGTGGAGATATGAATGGTGAAAATCTTTTATTTTATATAGACAGTAAAATAATTTCAAGACACCACGGACAAATGATAAAGAAAGATCACCTTCAACATAAGAAACTAGTTATTAAAGTCATCAATACGAAACCAAATAAAAAGCGCGAAAAGATTAAAAATAAAAAGTATTACACTAGACACTTTGTCTTCACCAAGTGATGTAAGAGACTTAGGCAAACATGGCCTTGATTGTTAAGAACTCTTACGATCAATCTTGGATCCCGAGACGACTCACACACTCTACGATGGACAATGGATGATGGTGGTGGTGGATGATGGTGTTATGGTGGTGGTGGGTGGTGGGTGAAGTGTGAGAGAGGTGGTGTGCCAAGGGATGGTTTGAGCTTGAGCCAAGCACTTCTATTTATAGGGTGAACAGAAGCTCAGGCACGGCCCCGTGTCCAGTGGGCGCGGCCCCGTGTCCACATCCTTCTCTTTCTTCATTTAATGCAGCTTTGTCTTATTAGTTGACCACGCCCCCGTGTCCGCTGAGCACGACCCCGTGTGCAGAAGAATCTTTGTACTATGAAGATTTGCCTAGATTGTGCGAATCTTATAGTTGACCACGGCCCCATGTCCGCTGAGCACGGCCCCGTGGTGGGCAATAGAAGCTTCTACCACTTTGTCTTTTCTGCTGACACTTGGGCACGCCCCCGTGCTGGCTGAGCACGGGGCGTGTTCAGGCTTCTGATTTCTTGTTTTGCTTGGGAAGATGCTGTCGTGGGGTCGGGCATGTCACGTCTTGTTCCTTTTCTTGTATTTATGTTGGATTTTGATGTCTTTTTGCTTCTTTTGTTAATTTGAGCTCATTTAATCTTGAAAATACAAAAGGAAGACAAAAGCACACTTTTTCCAACATTAGTACTAAAAAAGGGTTAGTTTTATGCCTCATTTGATGAAATTTATATGTTACATTTTGAACACATCAAATACCCCCACACTTGAATCTTTGCTTGTCCTCAAGCAAAACTCTTTAATATGTGGCTATTACACTCCCAAATGGAATGGGTAGAGAAGAAGGTTTTTGGGCTTGTCGTAGAGTGTTAGGATTTCCAAGATTCTTTATTTAATTTTATTTTTATTTATTTACAATCCTATTCGTCATGATTTATTTAAAACTTTTCATAAGATAAATTACTTATTAGGGCATAACATGTCTTTGTAAAATTCTATTTATATACAAGTTCACATACCTCACGGGGATCACTCAACACTCGGCCGAAAATGTATTTTTGTGGATCACTCGAGAGCGGCATGGAACTTACTCCTACCATAGGCTTGCCAAGCAATCAATCCTCCTCCTTTTTAACTTTTATACCTTTGTAAATATCAAGAGGACTTTGTGGGTGAAGGGTTAGGCTTGGGTTAAAGGTAGGTGGTTGGGTTGGTGGTTAGTGGTTAGTAGAAAAAGGGCGAAAAGCGTAACAAGTGTCGGTTTTCGTAAGACTTTCTATTTTTGTAACTTTTATTTTGATGAAGCTATTATTCAAACCAAGTTATTTTTGATGAACTTGTTTGTTTATTTTCTTTTGCTTCATCCTCAACACAAAATTTTTTTTTTTTGAAAAGTCATACGAAAAATCGAACTTGTTACTAAAACAAAGGGTTAAAAATAAAAAGGTTTTGGTGGGTAAAAGGGTGTTTGGTTTGGGTTATGAAATGAAAAGGTTTAGGCTCAAAGGGGCTAACTAGGGGGATTTTGGGTAGGTGGTAAAAAAAAAAAAGAAAAATAATGGTGTAGAAATAAAAAGGGTTAGTCCTAATGCCTCTATCATTTACTTACTCGGGTTTAAGTTGGTAAGGACCGGGAATGTATCGTCATGGCAAGTTCTAGAGTCGTAAGAACCAAGCGGCTATTCACACAAGAAACGAAAAATGAGCATTTAGTCTAATGATATGTAATTGTATGCTCAATAAAGGCTCAAAACTCACTTTTGTGGGAATGGGTTTTTTTATGTGATCAAGTATATATACTCAAATTTTAACTAAGCTTGTCATGCCTTTTCATAATTTTCTTATGTTGGTTCTTTTTATCACGACGCTATCGGTTGTAAATTCGTAAAAATATAACCTTTTTGAGAACTTGAATTTCCCGAGTTAAACCTAGACAAGTAAAAAAAAAATGAAAATTTTTGAAAAAATTTGGGGTGATTAGCGATTCCAATAGAGTTTTGTGTAAGGCTTGTATTTAAGACTTGTAAGATTCAAGGTTTTAGCATCCCCCCCACACTTAAATTACACATTGTCCTCAATGCGTCCCAAAAATAAGTTTTTAGGTTGATTGAATGTGTAAAAAGGTGTAAAAAGCAAAAAAATTTGTGTTACTGGGCGCTGAACACGGCCCCGTGTTGTCCGGGCACGGCCCCGTGTTCAAGTGCCAGTAACAAAATTAAAACAAGAGAAACAGAAGTCTGGACACGGGGGCGTGTTGGGTGAACACGGCCCGTGTCCAGTTACCTGAACTGGGTCTTTTTCTGCAGACTGTGCAGCACGGGGCCGTGTTGGGTGGACACGGCCCGTGCCGAACTTTCTGTAAACGAAGAAATTTGTCGGACGGTTCTGTTTTTCTGTATGGGGTGCTGGTTCAAGTTTCCCTTGCATCCTTTTCCATCTCAAGTGTGTTTTATTCATTTCAACACCATCCAAAACACCAAATTAACTAAAACCATCATTCATTAATCATAGAGAGAATTACATAATAGTCCTAAAAATGAAAAATAAAGCAGAAAATAAAAGTTAAAAGTCCTAATATTAAATAGATCAAGTGATCCGTAAAATCTTCCTAAGGAGTTCTACTTCTACAATAAGAACCAAAATTCCGGAAATAGATTTCCGGTTTAAAAGCCTTGTAGAACTCCAAGCCGAACGGTGTTCCTTAGATGTTGCTAGAGCCATTCTTCGATCTCCCTCGGGAGAAGGGAGGCGGCTTCATGTTCCTCGACATCTTGAGGAGGAGGAGCGACACCAACCGGAACCCCTTGGAGTATGTCTCGAGGAGGTTCCGGATGTAGGGCGTACCATTCGGCCGGAATGATGACTTCCGGCACTACGTTCCATGCCCTTTGGGTGATAATCGGTACCAAAGGAGGAGAGGCGAGAATGTTCAACCTTTGGTGCAAAAGGTTGACCTGCCGGAGACATCCTTCTAGTCCCACCGTCAAATGATTAATGCGGTCTACCAATGCCTCTTCCACACTTGTTACTTCATCAAGGGCCTCTCTTGAGGCGTAAACATAGTTTACAAGAGAATCTTCAACCGTTGATGATCTTCTCCCCTGCCGGTTGTTTCTGGAATGCGACGAAGAGTTTCCGCTTGTTCTGCTTGCCATTCTAGGATGGTATGTGAGAATATTCCTCAAATCTCTGTCCCTGGAATGGTTCAAATGTGCATGATTCTTGGCTGCATTTATAGAAAATGACAGTACGTTGCGCACGGCCCCGTGTCGGCTGGACACGGCCCCGAGTGCAGATGGAATCCTGACACATTTTTTTTCGCATTCTGACAAAATCAGAGGGGAATCTTTTGGGTGGACACGGGGGCGTGCTGACCTGGACACGGCCCCGTGTCTAGAAGCTGTCTTAAGGAATTCTTCAAATTTTAAGGAACTTTCCCGGATCGGGTGGTTCCTTACTAGATGGAACAACCCCAAAGTGCCTAAGATACCTTAATTGATCTAGCTTAAGACGAGAACGCAAGAGGTTGTCAGTGAGGGTGATTCCTAAGCTATATGTAGGTGGACAAGTCCAACCCTTTCCCGGGCTCTCGTTAAAGAAGGTGTATGTCGAATCGCTCAGGTCTATGTATGCATCGAACAAAGTCGATGGGGAGTCCTTCACGGCACAATCGACACAGGGACGACTATCGCTCAAGTCTTCACTAGAGTTAGAAGTATCATTGGAAACAATGAAGTTGTTTGAATGCGTTTCCAACCTTTCTTCTTGGTTATTGTATTAGAAAAGATTATTGAAATCTTCCCTAAGTTCTTTTAACCAATTAAAAATTAGATCTTCTAGTTGAAATAATTCATCGAGAAGCATTTCTCCTAAAATATCCGGTTGGGCGCATTCGAGGGAGCGATAGGGATTATTTTTACTTTCGCCCCTCTTAAGGATACTAGGAAATGATGGGTCTATATAGTGGAGTTTATAATTTAGAAAAAAACATTCTAATTCTTTATGGTTACCACCACATAATTGACACCACATAGTAACATAAGGGTGCCGAAAGTAAAAATTATCAGTATCACTCATGTTTGTGTCAGAAATTACCAACCGTCGGGATCTTACGGTTCTGTTTTCAGTAACTGAAACTTGGGCACGGGGGCGTGTTGAGTGGACACGGCCCCGTGTTCAGCCTACTGTCTGACTTAAAACAGGATTGCCAGTTCTAATGATTGGACACGGGGCGTGTTCAGCGGGCACGGCCCGTGCTGAGTTCTGCAGAAGCTGAAAAATTAAGAAAAATCCTAAAAAAAATGAAAAATAAGAAAAACGATTAGGCCGTTGATTCCTAACTTTCTTAAAATCCTTGTGTCCCCGGCAACGGCGCCAAAAACTTGATGCGTATTCTAGTGTTATATTTATTAGGTGTATATTTTAAGCCCCTTTAAAACTTTTTAGTCAAGTTTTAAATTTATAAAACACGATATTTACTAACACTAGACACACATATGGGCAAGTGCACCCATCGTGAGTGTAGTATAGTGTTGGTAAGATACCGAGGTCGTCCAAGGACACAAGAGCTTTTAGTACCGGTTTATCCTCAACGTCTAATCAAATCAAAAAGTTTAGAAAAATGTTTTAAACTAAGAAAAATAAAAGCTAACTAAAATGCTGAAAATAAAAATAAAAAAGAAAAACAGATAGACAAGATGAATCACTTGGTTCCGACTCGTATCTAGTGTAACCTTTGATTATTTCCGCACTTTTGCACTATTTTAAGAGATTATCTTAGTTATTCTAGTAGGCCCCTCTTTTGAAGGTGACGTTACCCTCACCCCAGTAGTTTGAGTCAGCAAGGATACAATCCTAAAAGGGTGGATTATTGGAAGATAATTAGTTAAGTTATTAATGCAAATTATGGTAGGCCCCTCTTTTGGAGGTGACGTTACCCTCGACTAAGTAGTCTGAGTCAGCAGGGATACAGTCCTAAATAGCCGGGTTATAGTATTAATAGTAGTTAACTTATGAGGGGATCAAAGAGTTTGGACCCCCGCCATCCAATACCGCTAAGTATTGAAGGAGGTCCTACTAAATTTGACCCAGGTCCATTGCAGGACCTCTAAACGCTGAACAATGGCAAGACCTTTACCAAACCGTTCCCTTAACCCCCGACCAGGTAGCCAACATACCTTCATATAGACCGTGGAGATATGAATGGTGAAAATCTTTTATTTTATATAGACAATAAAATAATTTCAAGACACCACGGACAAACGATAAAGAAAGATCACCTTCAACATAAGCAACTAGTTATTAAAGTCATTAATACGAAACCAAATAAAAAGTGCGAAAAGATTAAAAATAAAAAGTATTACACTAGACACTTTGTCTTCACCAAGTGATGTAAGAGACTTAGGCAAACATGGCCTTGATTGTCAAGAACTCTTACGATCAATCTTGGATCCCGAGACGACTCACACACTCTACGATGGACAATGGATGATGGTGGTGGATGATGGTGTTATGGTGGTGGTGGGTGGTGGGTGAAGTGTGAGAGGGGTGGTGTGCCAAGGGATGGTTTGAGCTTGAGGCAAGCACTTCTATTTATAGGCTGAACAGAAGCTCGGGCACGGCCCCGTGTCCACATCCTTCTCTTTCTTCATTTAATGCAGCTTTGTCTTATTAGTTGACCACGCCCCCGTGTCCGCTGAGCACGACCCCGTGTGCAGAAGAATCTTTGTACTATGAAGATTTACCTAGATTGTGCGAATCTTATAGTTGACCATGGCCCCGTGTCCGCTGAGCACGGCCCCGTGGTGGGCAATAGAAGCTTCTACCACTTTGTCTTTTCTGCTGACACTTGGGCACGCCCCCGTGCTGGCTGAGCACGGGGCGTGTTCAGGCTTCTGATTTCTTGTTTTGCTTGGGAAGATGCTGTCGTGGGGTCGGGCATGTCACGTCTTGTTCCTTTTCTTGTATTTATGTTGGATTTTGATGTCTTTTTGCTTCTTTTGTTAATTTGAGCTCATTTAATCCTGAAAATACAAAAGGAAGACAAAAGCACACTTTTTCCAACATTAGTACTAAAAAAGGGTTAGTTTTATGCCTCATTTGATGAAATTTATATGTTACATTTTGAACACATCAAGACCGTACACTTGGTACCGTAAAGGTAGTGTCGCCAAATCTTTAATGCAAAAACAACTCCACCTAGTTCAAGATCATGGGTTGTGTAGTTCTACTTATGGACTTTGAGCTGGCGAGAGGCGTACGCGATAACCTTGTCTCGTTGCATAATAACACAACCGAGGCCAGGGTTGGAGGCATCGCAATAGACTACAAAGTCGTCGTTTCCATCGGGTAGCGCGAGAACGAGAGCGTTGCAAAGCATACGCTTGAGAGTCTGAAAGGCTTCCTCTTGTTCAGTTCCCCAAACAAAAGGCTTGTCTTTATGCATAAGAGAGGTAAGCAGAGCGGCGATTTTAGAGAAATCAGCGATAAATCGACGATAATAACCCGCCAATCCGAGAAAAGAATGAATACCTTGACTATTGACGATATGACCGAGGAATTGAACCTCCTCAAGCCAAAATTCGCACTTGGAGAACTTGGCGTAGAGGTGATTCCCATGGAGAAGCTCGAGAACCAAACAGAGATGTTGCACGTGTTCGGCTTTCGACATCGAATAGATAAGGATATCATCGATAAACACGATGACGAAACGGTCAAGAAAGGGCTTACACACGCGATTCATCAAATCCATGAAAACCTCGGGTGCGTTGGTAAGACCAAAGGGCATAACAACGAATTCATAATAGTCGTAGCGGGTTTGAAAAGTGGTTTTAGGAATGTCTTCCTCCTGAATTCGTAACTGATGATAGCCAGAGCGGGCCAGAGCGGAAAAACACGTAGCGCCTTGCAATTGATTAAACAAATCGTCAATTCGGGGAAAAGGATAACGATTCTTGATAGTAACCTTATTGAGTTCCCTATAATCGATGCACATTCGGAACGATCCATCATTCTTTTTGACGAAATGTGCAGGTGCGCCCCATGGAGATGTGCTAGGGCATATGAAGCCTTTATCAAGTAATTCCTGGAGTTAACTCGAGAGTTCACGCATTTCTGACGGAGCGAGACAATAAGGGGCTTTAGTGACTGGGTTAGCTCTAGGAATGAGGTCGATACGAAATTCAATATCACGACTCGGGGGTAGACCAGGTAAATCATCAGGAAAGACAGCAGGAAAATCACGAACCACAAGTACCTTTTCCATTTCCTTCTCTTTCTTTTCCTTCTCCGCTACTACGATGTGTGCCAAGACATCCTTGTATTCCTTTCGGAGATACTTGCTTGCTTGAGTGCACGACATGAGTTTCAGATCCTTCGAAGATACTTCGCCATAAACACAAAGCTGGTCGCCATTAGCAAGAGAGAAACAAATCATCTTTTCGAAACAAACGACTTCAGCACGATTTTCATGAAGAAAATCCATGCCTACTATGATATCGAAACTAACAAGTTTCATCGGAATAAGATCAATCGGGAAAACGTGATTGTTGAGTTCGAGAGTACAATCACGAAGAACAGAACTAACAGTAACGGTTCTTCCGGTGGCAATTTCTACGTCGAACGTCGTTGGGAGGTTAGCGCATTTACGGTTTAGGAGCTTTTCGAATTCAAACGACATAAAACAGTTATCGGCTCCACTATCAAATAAACACGAAGCATAAATACCGTTAACGAGAAATGTACCATTGACAACATTGTTGTTAGTCTGGGCTTGGCGGACATTGATGTTGAAAGCTCGTCCGCGGTCTGCTTGTTGTTGTGGTTGTTTCTGCTGCTGCTACGGTTGTTGCTGTTGTTGCTGCTGTGGTGGTTTCTGTGGCTCTTGTTTTACCACACGGTTCGGGTAGAAATTTGCAAAATGATTCGGGTCACCACAAGCATAGCAGGCTCGTGCATGAGCAGCGGGAGCAGGAGCTGCTTGGTTACCCTGAGGAGCGGGGAATGGAGCTGGCAGTGCAGGAGGAGCTTGAACTTGAGCTTGCTGACGAGGGCAAGTGCGACAGTTCGCTGTGAAGTGTCCGTAGAGATTGCAGTGGACACAGTAGCGGCAAGCTATCCCAGCTGGGTGATGGTAAGTACAGGAAGGGCATAGAGGGTAAGGACTAGTGTACGCACGCTTAGCAGGCGGTGCGTTTGTCACAGGTGCTGCGATTTATCGGTTCTGGTTCTGGTTGGGTTGGGTAGGTACAGCGTTGAGAGGAGCGGCAGTGACAACACAGTTCTTGTTGTTGTTACCCTTGCGCTTGCGTCCTTGACGTGATGACTTTGAAACTTGAGGTGCGGCGGTTTCAGTAGCGGGAGTAGCCGTGACCTGGTGGAGATTCTTGCTTGAGGTCTTGAAATAACCAGCCAAAACTCCCTTATCATTGATCTCAGCGACGAGTTGGAAGGTTTCCTCAATTGTAGCAGGCTTAGCCACTTGAGCAAAATCGGCAACACAATCGGGTAAAGCGCGGATGTATTTCTTGATTGTGATGTCGGGAGTTGACACTTGGCCAGGACAGATGATGCTGAGCTACTTGAAGCGAGCAGTAAGACCAGCATTGTCGCCACCTTCTTGCTTAATACCCCAAAACTCGTTTTCCAGCTTCTGAAGTTCATGTGGGGGACAAAATTCTTTCATCATGACTTCCTTTAGTTCCTCCCAGGAGAGTCCATAGGCTGCAACGTTATCGCGCCTGTTGCGCTCCGCAGTCCGCCAGTCCAGAGCCCTGGACTAAAAAAACCCAGTTGCGTTAACATTGCGGAGGTTGTCTGGGCATCCGCTTTGACGAAGAGTGACTTTAATCGAGTCAAACCACTGAAACATGGCGTTTGGCCCATCTTCACCAGTGAAGTCCTTAGGACCACAAGCCTTCTTAAAGCTAAAGGGAGCTTTCGGAGAGTCGCTTTATATTCGACAGAGGAGCTGCTTTTCACCTCATTGATCTCACTGACGATCTGAGGTATGACTTTGGCCATTTTCTTGGCGACTAGAGAAGCGATGCAATTATCATCTTTGCTTCTCTGGGCATTGCAGCGAGTGTGAGAACCAAGGGAAGACATTATCTACTACAGACATCGTCGTATGATTTAGTCGGGATAAAATCGAATCTCTCCATACGGTATTTAGCAAGTATGTTGGCTAAAGCATTAGGAACACGTCTAACACATAGGCACGTAGTCACGTTGGCACATAATCCACATAAGCACGTAAGCACATAGGCACGTAAGCACAGAAACATGTAGTCCACGTAAGCACATATTGCACGTATTCATCTATATTTTGCACGTATTCACCTACATATTTTGCACGTATTCACCTATCTTTCAAAGCAGCGAAAAGCGATCGAGAGTTGCAAGTGCGAGTAGTGATAGCGAGAATTCATAGATTGTCCGCGATTTGTTAGCATTTTGAACTAGAAATAGCTGTGCGGGTTGTGCGCGTTTAATAAAGCGAGGAGCGAATAAAGCGTAAAGTCTCCAAAATCGAAGCATATAAACATTTAAACACATAGAAACACTTAAAATCAACGTTTCACAGAGTCAGCGGTTGCGAGCTCAGAATCGAAACAGAGTGTCTGGGTGTTAGACATCGGCTATCCAAAGTGATTTAACTATTCACAATGACTCTGAGTACACGCTTTGGCCTTCTAGACTGTGCTCTCGCCTCAATCCAGGCGATCGGCATGCATCCTTCCAATTACGGTGTGACTTATATCATTGGAATCCATCGAGACTTTGGTGAGAGTTTTGTAAAACCAAAATAGAGAGCGGAACTAGTCATTAAGATGCGGGTGTCACCCCTAACTTAACAACTTTATTCCTAGTTGTGTGGTACACCACGAGACGGAGGGGGAGAATTTCATCGAGATATGGATTTCACTCCTGACTCAACGCAAAATCCTCATGTTACTAGTAAAAGTGCACATCGAGCGAGCGATTTTATCGAGAGTTCTCGGTTTTCTCACCTAATCTCGACCAAATCACTCGATTGTGTGATGCGAATGTTTTCAAAAAATCATGTGTGTGTTGTATCCACCTTAGGAAAGGCTAAGTAGTGTCAGACCTTAGGAAAGATCGATCTTGCACGAAGCGGTAGTATGCGGTGTTCGCGCAAGTAAGTTTTTTTTGCGAGTTTGAGAGAGTAACAGAAATAGGCTCGTGCAGAACCCCCACTGGATTCGCACAAAGGCGGTCTGTGGTACTTAGACAATAGACTAGGTCAATTCTAAGACATGGAACCCGGACTAGGCCTGATGTCTCACCTAATTGCCTATAGTGATGGCTCTGATACCATTCTGTCACACCTCAACCGATGGCGGAAACATCGGGGCGTGGCACTGAGCGAAACAGATTGTCCAAGAGAATCCATAACACTATTAGTGACAATATGTTAACGTTAAAGTCCCATACCAATAACATATAGAGCATAAATAGTTATTACAGACATTGTTCTCAAAGACAAATAAATTATTCCGACAACTCAAATTTTTTATTGAATGATGTTTCTAGACGACCTAGCTTGTTTCATAGCAGCAATCATAGCATCCTAGACACCTGTCACATACGTTAAAATAAAGTCAATACACAGAGTGTAAAGGTGAGTACACAATTTTAATAGCTTATGGTATAGCGAAAGCGTTTACGCATAACCAGCATGTAACACATAGAAATGTGAAGCAAGTAAGCTATCGACAATGACATATGCAACTGACATGACTGCGAGTTGTAGAATGCGCAACACATTATCACCACTGTGACCATGTGAAGTAAAACCCTCAACAACCCCTCCTGTCCACAACAGGTGCTGAGTCCAAACTATAGTACTATCGTTGCTAAGGTGTCAGGCAACAACCACTGTGTAAACATAACATACAAGTATTCACCGAGACACGTGTAACATGCAAGAGCGGTTAGCGTTAAAAGTGTTTGAGTCGTGTGATTGATGTGATTTGATATAGGTAACGTATGTAACACCCAAAAGTGTGTTAAGCAAAAAGGGATCGAGTATACTCACAGTATGTGTTTACTAATCAAACACAACCTTGGATTGAAGGGAGCACTTGGGAGATTAGCCTGAACAGGGAACGATCGCGTAAGCGTTGAACGGTGCATAACAAAATAAGTGTCGGACGATGGATCGATCGGATGACCATTCGGTCGCCTGGTCATTCGATGGAATGAGTGTGTTTGTAAAAATGTTTGAACTTTTGAAGTTTTCGTTGTAGTATAATTTAAGTCATTCGATCGGATGGTCATCCGGACGGATGGCCATTCGATCGGATGGCTATTCGATTGAAAGTGATATTCTTTGAAGTTTTGTAAATTTGTTTAAGTGTTGAACTTATAACTCACATGTTCGAATAGTCTTTCAATCGGATGGTTATCCGATCGGATGGCCATTCGATCGGCGAACTGATGTTTTGAAAATCTTCATAAAGTTTTCAAAGTTAAAAGCTTTAATGGAGGCGTTGTGATGACGTGTCAAACAATGAAAAACCCGTCAAGGACCAGCTCATCCGATCGGATGGGAATCACCCCATTCGGTTGTACTCACTGTTCTTTTGATGAAGTTTAATGTTCAACCCATGAATCGGTCGTCTCTTTGGTGGAAGTCCGTTCTCAGGCCGGTTCTCAACTAGAGCATGAGTAGAGAGCCCGACTAAGTCTAGATTCCATCGGTTTTGAGTGAAAGTAAAGAAATGTTAAGGAAAAGTGGAAATCAGTTGGAAAATGTTGAATCTCATTGAGATTTGTGTAAAAATGTGTAGAAATCCTTAAGATCTGGACAAATCTTGATGAGATGAGGTCACACTTTAGTGTTTATAAGAACCCGAGGTGACGTCACCCTAAAGAAGCCCAAATCCGGTGTTTTCATGGTGACAAGTAGTGATTTCAGTGGAGTAGATGATGAGAAAGTGTGTGCTAATGATGGAAGTACAAGATTTAGGGTGAAATACTTACGGAATCGCGTGGAATCGAGAGAAAAGTGCCTTGGAATGAGCTGGAACGAGTTGGGTCGGATAGAGCTGTCACATCAATGAACAGTTGATGTGACATGTGGGTATTTATAGGTGAAAGGGAGATACGTCGGTGCAGAGTTGAGTCGGATGGCCAGTCGATTGGATGGTCTTCCGATCGGATGATCGTTCGATCGATTGGTCATTCGATCTGGCGGCTCGTGCGAGTTAGTTCTCCGACTTTCGTTTCGTGCGTTGAGCGTTGCGTTTAAGCAAGCTGGGAGTAAGCGATGCGATAACATTATACAAGTAGTTACACAATTAACATAACTCATAAAATGCATAAAAAATGAATCCGCGATTTGAGTTGCGATGAGATTGCGATGCGATTGCGTTTGCGAATAACATCACAAAATATATATAAGGCACACACAAGTAAGCACATAATAACCCACACATAGAACTATAACAACAACTGCGTTTTGAGTTTGCGATGCGTTGCGTTGCGTTGTGATAACGATAGTAATAATAGCGTTTAGTTGTGATTTCTGCGTTTATTGCATTGTTACTTCACTTAGTAGTAAATCGTATCCTAGAATAGTGTTAACTAATATATCGTTTATCGAATCACGAGTATACAAAACAATAATTAAGCAAGAAAATCATATCTGAATAAGATCTTGACTTTGACTTTGAAAAGTCGGGTTGTTAAAATATGTGCATTTAGATTTTGAGTTTTAGTTGTTTCAATTGCACTTACTATTATTTCAAGACCCCTAGCCTCCCTTGTAACAACCTTTATGTGTTTTCTCACATATTGAACATGTCATACATAGAATTTAAGAAAATGATATCGTTATCTAGTGTGCACTCATTTGGGATAAGTATAATCCAATATGTTTCAAGTGATTTAATTCTTAGGAGATACGAATGTGGGAGACCTATGTGCGCTCATTTGAGTGTAATCGTTATGGTGAGTGGCCAGGGTCTGTGCATGACCGAATACTTACATGCTCGATAACTATCGTGGGTAGAATATGGAGGGCACTCAGAGTTGTTGCCTACCATAGTTGCGGAACTTTTCAGACTATATATGGGTTTTGTTTTCTACTCGTCGAAAGATGGTGGGGGTGGACTTGTTTGCTTTATAATAGTGCATGTCGCACCCGAAACTTAAAAAATTTGTAAAACAAAACTCAAAGTTCTCATGCTGAAGATTATAATGTTATGAGCTTATAAGTCTATTGCACTATAATGTTCTGAACATATAAGTTATGTTCAATATGTGAGTAAATACATGAAGGTTGTTTGGCAAGTAACACCCAAAATTTAGATGTTTAAAGAGGTTGGGGGCCCATTATAGGTCCACATGAAACAAGTAACACCCAAATCTATAAGTTCAAATATGGAAATTATATATGGTATGTAATTGATCGACCTTAAGAAAAAATATTTTTAGGGGAATCCCAATGTCTTCAGGCATTTGTGTATGTTTCTTTAAGTTGGAACAGATCAGTAACTAAGTAACTATGATGGTGGCAAACTCGACTAACCACCAAATACTAACTCTATTATAGCAAGAAATATCCAACCCAACAAATCATATGTCTAGCAAAGCTACTCTCTAGTGAAATAATGAGAGTAATTGGCACTTTCATAAGATGGGGATGGAGCAGATGGGATAAAAAGTGTCTAAGCCATGAGTTCAAATATATAAGGGTAAATTACACTTTTCGTCCTTTATGTTTGTATCGGATTGCAACAGATAACCTTTAATTTCAATAATTACAGTTATAATCCTTTATTTGCAAAAATCATTACAATTTTCGTCCTTTAACACTAACCAGGTTAAAATTTTAAGTTAAGTTGGTCATGTGACTTGCACATGAGGGTAAATCAGTAATTTTACTTGTATATTTATAAATAGAACTCTATCCTTCTGTATTGTTCTTCTTCTCCCATTTGTCACCATCACCAACCCAACTCAGTCTCTCACTCCCACCCTTTTCAAAATCACAAAAACCCATTTCTAAACTCTCTCTTAACCACCACTGTGTCTGTGTGGCTGCCGCCGGCATCTCCGATAGACAGATAAAGAGATAGACAGATAACCGGCATCTCCGATAAAGAGATAGACAGGTAAAATGTAGGTAAATCTTATCATCATCCTAAGAGATAAAGAGATAGATCCAACTGCCACAAACTCCACTGATAACCGGTATCTCCGATGCGTCCGTACACCACTACAACTGCGGCTGATACGTGTATATAACCTACAGGTATGTGTAAGTGAAGTATGTGTATGTATAACCAGATTTCAACAAGAACCCTTTCGGATCTGTAAAATCGCAGATCTATTAGTGGCATCGCCGTTGCGTTTGACTCAGATATGTAATGTGTGTACACATTTGAGGGGTGGTGACTCAGATCCGTAACCCGCGGCGACAACGACGTCCAGAGTTGAGGGCTGGTGACCCAGATCTATAACCTTCAGTTGTGGTGTTTGCAGTTGGAAGAGCAATTTTTTTACCGATCAAATGGTAGGCCATAAAGATAAATGTGAAAGTTCTTAATATTTTGTAATGTGAAATTTGTTTTTAAACGAAAATGAGAAATTGGGTTATTGTTTATTTCTCTATATAAATAAAGATGTATATGGCAAATACTTGCAGGTTTCCGGCACCGTTTTTGTGCGAGCCTCCGATCAAACATTAAGCACAACCACCCACATTGATACTGAGGGCATGTTTGGCTAAGCTTTTCAAAACAACTTAATGACTTATTAGCTTTTTGGAAAAGTCAGTATAGAGTGACTTATTGACTTATTGGCTTTTCCCCCTCACATACACCCTCATTGCCAAACATCATTTTGAAGCTTATGACTTTTTAAAAAGCCAATAAGTCAATAAGTTGTTTCAAAAAGCTTAGCCAAACATGCTCTGATGTGGTACAAGGGGTTTTATTTATAAGATATATACTTTAAAATAAAAGGGTAGCATAAAAAGACTGAAATACCCGTATGTGTCTTGCACATGATCAGACCTAACTGATAAATTTAACTGGGTTAGTGATAAAGGACGTAAGGTGTAATGGATTTTCCAAATAAAGGACGGTGAATGTAATTATTGAAGTTAAAGGCTATCCGTTGCAATCCAGTACAAACATAAAGGACGAAAACTGTAATTTACCCAATATATAATTGTAGACAAGGATGTACCGAAAGTTATAAATTGTTTTTGCAGCATACGTTTTTTTTTCTGTACCACAACGCGCTGGTGGAAAATAGAAGACATTTGTAAAGTTAATAACATGTATATAATTACAAGGTTGTTGCTTCCTACATACTTCACAAGTCACCATAACAAATAATCCACAAATGCCATACACAAATCACAACTACGAGGCGACAAAACAGACGCAGCTGCCGCAATGCATGGTCATTTCCAAATTATAATTAGATATGATTCAAAAGTTTATGTTATATGTTAAGGTGTAATATATTAACTTCAAATAAGTACCAGAATTTCATATGCTAAAGTACTTTCTTTTTAGGTAGATATCCTATTACAATGTTTTTGATCAATGTGAGCAATCTTAGAAGTTTTAAAAGTCGTTTTTATTGTTATTTAGAACATTGACTTCTCATTCGCGTGAACGACTTTGTGATTTCCAAAAGAATGTTAGATTCCTTCATTTGTGTGGCCATTTTCATTGTTGTAAATAACTATTTCATTTTACTAATAAGATATAAAAATGCGTGTTTGGCAACGGGTTTTAAGAACTATTCCATTGTGTTTATCATGGCAAACAAAGGCGACAAAACAGACACACTTGTCACAACGCGCTAACATTTTCCAGTAGTACATTAAAATTTAAAGGCTTCATTACAATAACATCTTGAAAATCCCCACTAGATAACTAAACTAATTAACAAGACAATACCCTACCTATACCGATACTTTTGATTGAAAGAAAAACCACACTTGATAATAGTTAACTAATTAATAACTAGATATTAATAAGAAACCATTGTCTTCATTCAATCTCTTCATGCATACATAGGGTTGTAAATGACCGCTTGGGTGAGCCTGCCACTCACCAGGGAGCCGACAACACCAACAACACAAAGGATTAAGCAGGTGAGGCATCCATCTTGGTTATTCTTCATCCACGGCACAAAAGTAAGACCATAAGCAAATACCGCAGTGACGAATTCTAAAGCCAATAACACACAACTGATATACTTATAAACTTCTCTAGTCACTATGGGAAGTAAGGCCGAAAAGTAATTACCAAGATATACCCTACCTAAACCGCCACTTTTGATTGAAAGAAAAACCAAACTTGATTATAGCTAACTAATTAAAAACTAGATATTAATAAGAAACCACTGTCTTCATTCATCCTCTTCATGCATACATAGGGTTGTAGATGACCCCTTGGGTGAGCCTGCCAAACACCAGGGAGCCGACAACACCAACACAAAGGATTAAGTAGGTGAGGTATCCATCCGGGTGATTCTTCATCCACGACACAAACGTAAGACCATAAGCAAATACCGCAGTGGCGAATTCTAAAGCCAATAACACACAACTAATATAATTTATGTTATAAACTTCTCCACCCACTATGGGAAGTAAGACTGAAAAGTCTCCATACACAGCCGCCACAATAGGCGCACCTACAACAAAGTGTCTCTTCATGCACAGAGCCTGACGAGAAACCATAATCATTCCACTTAAAACAAAAAACCGTGGTCTACCCAAACTGAACATTATCAACACTGCATCTCTAGACAACCCAACAATTAAACGCATCACGAAGACGCAAGCGGCTGATAAAGAAAGTAGATTCTTTACTTGATGTTCAGAAAGATCAACATTCTTACCAAGTTCAAAGAGTTTTTCCATACGGTATTCTTTTGAAGCCATTGGGAACACACATGAAAAAGCAAAAGCCCAAAACCGAAATGTGGCCAACTGCGCCAAAAGAGCTCTAAAAGAACCAACAACACCCTCATATTCGTCCACTGCCTCAACAGCGGCATCATTAGTTGCGGCGTCACAAGCTCTTAAAAGGCAATCTGTGATAAGTTGGACACCATTAGCTTTATAGAAATGAATATTGTTCTTTTTTTTCAATAGAAGGAGAGAGTAGTTGGAAGACGTTTGATAAATCGAATGAGATTTGAAGCTCTTGAAAGACGTGTGCATTAAGTAGGTAGTATGCCTACAAAAAAAGTTCAGGTTCATAGTTAGATCAAGGAAAGTATTTTGTTTGAAACTAATAGATCGAATATAATTACCTGTAATAAGCATACTATTACACCTCTTTAATTTAAGAAGTTGAAGAATGCGATGATAACGTATGTCGTGTTTACATAGGATAACCTGTTGGACACAGACTTTCACCCTTGTCAGCCTTAGTCCGGTGGAAACCGCATCGTGTGTGTGCCATGATTTACTTCTATTATCAACCTTAAAGCCTAGAAATTCGTCGTAAGCGTTGACCCTAGTAATTAGCCTTGTAATAGTAGACTTAGAAAGTGGAAACATAAAAAGAATCAAACTCCATTTCTTGGGAGGATTTAGAGGGCCTTTTGATCTACTTTCTAATTTCTACATGCAAGACAAGATGGTCCTGTCAAAAGAAAAAAAACTCAGTATACCATATGTGGGGGACTATTTTTCAAAATATAGTTCGAGTTTGGCTCAATATTCATAATTTAAATTACATTGATTATAAACTAGTAATAGTCACCGCACTGCGCAACGGGATTACGTGTTTGCGTGTATTCAGAAGATGATTATGCATTTAACATAAAGTGTAGTAGAGTTTAATGGTTAAAAGAACAGAACTTCACCCAAGTTGTCATAAGTTAAATTACAAACAAATAAATAGTCTAGGGATGAACATTTGTTTCCGGTACCAATTTTTTTGCTACCGAATCGGTACCCACTTTTTTATGTTTTCGGTAGTTGTACTTTTGGTTTGGTACAGTACCGGTATTTCCCCGAATTTTACCTTTAGATACCGGTACTGCACCATAACAAACATTTCATTTTCAGTACAGTTACCCATAGTTAGTGATTTTCTATACTGGTTACGGAGCTCGAGCTCATCCCTAATAAATACTACATGTTTTGATTTTAGTAAAAGAGAAAGCCAAGACACAGACAATGCACTTTTATACTATAGTCTTTTATAAATATTTTTGGTGGATAAACCATATTGATTCTTTTAAGAGGATAACATACACTTAATAAAATTAATAAAGCATATGGACTGGAAAAAAAGGAAAGCGGTTAATCTCAGTTAGTAACAATAAATCGTAAACACTTCAAATAATGTGAAGGCAATGGCAAAGGCCTCTCCTTTTTTTTTTTTTTTTTTGGTGATGATAATTTTACCAAAATGTCCAATTTTTTATAGTGTTGAGTATTGAATTTTGAGAGTCTAGACACAGAATTGAAAAATTAATCAAATCTGAGTTTGGTCCAACTTTAATAAAACTGAGTCACTAAACAATGAAAACTCGTTATAAAAGTTGGGTGAAAAAACCTGAATAAAATAGACACAGAATTGAAAAATTAATCAAATCTGAGTTTGGTCCAACTTTAATAAAACTGAGTTACTAAACAATGAAAACTCGTTATAAAAGTTGGGTGAAAAAACTTGAATAAAAAATAACAATAATTGGTGACGATGGGCCAATGGAAAGCCCCATTTACCCGCTGTGGGCCATCATCGTACAGGCCCAACAGGAAAAGCCCAACAAGGATTTACCTTGCCCACTAAGGTTACCGTTATAGGCGGGAAAAATGACCAGCGAGGACAGGCAACATTTAATGCTTGATTAGTAGAGGATCTCTTGCTGGAACTGTACCTCTTCACCGGAAACATTAAATGAGACTATGATCTTAACGTTGGGGGTCAGACACGTGTCTGAGCCCCCCGAAGACCATTAGAATCCGTTGGATCATCTCGTAAGAAGATCTCACGTGAAGGTTAAGACCTGGTGATTATATAAGGGTGCAAAAGGGATGATCAGAGAGACAATCCAGGTATCTCATTTACTACCTTCATATTTACTACTCTCACATTAAATTCCGACCATCATTCCCACATATTTACTACAAGTATCACATTTATTAGATTCACACCTTAGAGGAAACATCCCGGTGATCATACTCATCGGGATAAAGCTCCTCAATTCTTCCGGCAAATTTACTTACTCTCACGCCGGAGCTTGGTCACGGATCCCCCCTTCGGGGCCCTCCGTGGCGAGGCTAACGGTTTTTTTCTTTTGTAGTAGCTAAGGTGAAGACTCTTGACGTCAACGAAGATCCATCTGACGTCAGCCGGAATTTGGGTATTCGACATTGGCGCCATTGGTGGGACATCAGCCTGCCCGGTGTTCCCACATCGAACTCCGACGTTAAGAGTAACTCATCTCGTCAGCAGTAACATGGCAACTCCACCCAACTCACGTGTCACTCAGGCAACACAGAATGATGTGGATAGAGTCACAATAGAGGACATAACTCATGAAGAAGGTAACGAGAACCAGGTGGAAAACCCGGGAGGAACGGAGCACATTACCCCAGATTTTGTGGCCATGCATAGAGAAAGGTTGACAAAATGTCTCAAAGACTTAGAGAGGCAAGAAAAGCTCAACAGCCTTATGGCTCGGCTGTCCTTTGACACACCTTCCAACCAAGAGGGACCAGACCTTCAAAGTAAAGGCAACAGTAGTGACCCACTGGAGACGTTCATGACTGCCCTTAGGCAAATGTCTTCAGAAGAAAGGGAAGACCTCATCACGGGAAAGAAGCCAAAGAAAAAGGGAAAGGAAAAGGATGACCAAAACGATGACGGTCTGGATCAACCATATCTGCCACGGGATTTAGCTGAGGTCTCAAAATTCACACGAAGGATCGCAGAAGCACCGATGCCCCCCAAAACCAAGTTACCCCCTAACTTCGACAGCTATGACGGGACAAGAGACCCTGAAGATCATCTCCATGCCTTCAGGGGAGCAGGACAACTTGGGCGATGGCCCATGCCTGTATGGTGCGATATGTTTGTACAAACTCTGACGGAAGGAGCCCGGCTCTGGTTTGACAGCCTCCCTCCTAGGGGAGTCGACAGTTATGAAGAGTTAAGCGAGAAGTTCCTCAGGAACTTTGGTCAGCAGAGGAAAGTGGTCAAGAATCCAAACGAGATCCTCCACATAAGGCAGAGGGATGACGAGCGAATAGATCAGTATATGGAGAGGTTCGTCAAGGAGAGCATGAACATCAAAGATGTCCCGGAGATCATGAAAATTAGCAGTTTTATAAACGGGCTAAAGCATGCCCAGCTGTGTGAGAAACTGGGGGAGGAGTTCCCCCACTCATTCGACAATCTTATGGACAGGGTCCGAGCCTTTGTCAGAGGGAAAGACACAGTCAGCAAAGCCCAGGAGACGGACGTCACACCCCGGAGGATCACCCCAGCTGCTAAGCCTCCTGACAAAGGTACACCTTACTCCAGAAAACCCACTTTTGATAGAATGTTGCACGACAGAGCAAGGCCCTCATATTCCCCATATAGACCTCGGGGGAGGGGCCCCCCTCCCTACTCCGATCATTTCACCCCTCTCACCAAGACCCCAAGTGAGATACTAGCCACTGAGAGGGTAAAGAACTCCTTCCCGAGGCCACCACCCATAAAACCCGGGCCAAAGGCACAACCAAACGAGTATTGTGACTTCCACAGGGGTTTTGGGCATAAAACCGATGACTGCATGTATTTAAAAAGAGAAATAGAGGCTGCGGTGAAGACAGGGAGGCTGGCCCACTTGGTTAAGGAAATTAAGGAGGGGGGAGGGTACCGCAAGGGAAGAGATGTAAGGGAGCCTGGGCGGGCAGATGTTGACATGATTAGAAGGAGGAATGAATTCAATACCACCCGGAGTGTAAAGGCCAGGATCCTGGGCTCCCCGGACTGCATGAAAGCTCCCATCCTTATGCCGCACTAAGAAGAAAATGAAGTGCAACGACTTCCCCTAAACATCTCAGCCATAATAGCTGGCCACAAGGTGTCTCGAATACATGTGGATGGAGGGTCCGGTGTCGAAGTGATATACGAGCATTGTTTCCTTAGATTTGACAGGGATGTAAGAGATCGGCTCGAAGAAGACTCCATCCCCTTAGTGGGATTCAACAACAGTGTATCACACCCCCTAGGAAAAATCAGGCTTCCATTCACAGTCGGGGTAGGGGATCGGGTCCGAACGATAAACCTGACCTTCACAGTGGTCCGGGCACCTTCAAAGTACGCAATCTTAGGAAGACCTGGAATTGGAGACCTACAAGCACAGGCATCCACCCCCCACGGAGCTTTAGTGTTTCAAACACCGAAGGGTTTAGCCTGGGATAAGTCTGCTTATGAAGTAATTTCTTCCGTATCCGAAGGTGAAGCATCCGAGAAACCCCGGAAGGAGGGAGTAGAAGAGTGGGTCCTTTGCGACAGGTTCCCAGAACAAACGATCAAAGTAGGAAGTCACTTAAGTGACAAATGCAAGAGTGCTCTGAAGGAGCTGCTTCTCCTCAACATAGATGTGTTTGCATTCCAACATGAAGACATGACAGGGATCCCCAGGAGCTTAGCTGAACACCGGCTCAACACCTACACATGGGCGAAACCGGTAAGGCAGAAAAAGCGAAGCATGGGACCCAACAAAAGAAGAGCTGCTTGTGAGGAAACCAGAAAACTGCTCAGGGCAGGAATAGTCAGAGAAGTGAAGTATCCGTCCTGGATCGCCAATCCAGTCATGGTTCAGAAGAAAGACGGGGGATGGAGGATGTGCATCGACTTCCAAGATCTAAACAAAGCATGTCCTAAGGACTGCTATCCACTCCCAGAAATAGACGTCCAGGTAGACTCTTTGTCTCAGTACCCCATGAAATGCTTCCTGGATGCCTACAAAGGATACCACCAGATCCAGATGTCAATAGAGGACGAAGAGAAAACCGCCTTCATCACAGACGAAGGGACATTCTGTTATACCAAGATGCCCTTTGGTCTTAAAAACGATGGGGCCACATATCAGAGATTCATGAACACCCTGTTCAGGGAACAACGGGGAAAGAACCTAGAAGTATACGTTGATGACATTGTTATCAAAAGCTTGACGGAGATGGCCATGATAGATGATATAGCTGAAACCCTCAACACTATGCAAGATGTGAATATGAAGTTAAACCCTGGAAAATGTTGTTTTGGGGTAGAGGAGGGAAGTTTCCTGGGGGTAGTAGTCACTAAAGGAGGAATCAAAGCTAACCCGGAAAAAACCCAAGCTGTGGCTGAAATGCGATCCCCCGGGTCCCTAAAAGACATCCAACAACTGAACGGGAGACTGATAGCACTAAACCGTTTCTTATCAAAGGTAGCCGACAGGACCCTCCCCTTCATGAAGGTGTTGAAGGACTGCCTCCAAACGAACAAGTTCAAATGGACCCCAGAAGCGGAGGCTGCCTTCCAAGAAATGAAAACTTACATCTGCAAGCTCCCAACATTAGCCACCCCAGTGCCCGGGGAACTCCTGCTCCTATACTTGTCCGCTTCAAAGACAGCCATAAGTGCAGTCATGATGGTAGAACGGGAAGGGAAGCAGATCCCCATATATTTCATCAGCATAACACTTAAAGGCCCTGAGGAACGCTACATGCCCCTAGAGAAGCTGGCATTAGCCCTTGTTTTCGCATCCCGGAGACTCAGGAGATACTTCCAAGGGCACAAGATTACCCTGATGACTGATCAACCTCTCCAAAAGGTACTCAGGAGGCCGGAGCTGTCGGGACGGTTGGCTAAATGGGCTGTGGAGCTGGGGAACACTCTCTGGAATTTAAGCCCAGGACGGCCATGAAGGGACAAATACAGGCCGACTTTTTAGCAGAAGTCCCTGAGGATGAAGAGAAGGAACTCTTAAAATGGGAAGCCTTGGAGAAAGAAGAAAAAGAAAAGGAGGACGAGGCTGTGTGGAAATTACTCACCGACGGGGCCTCTAATGAAGAAGGGAGCGGGGCAGGCATCACACTGATAAGCCCCGAAGGGATTGATCTGACATACGCCATAAGACTGGACTTCGAAAACACCAACAATACTGCAGAGTACGAGGCCCTCTTGGCAGGAATGAGGCTGGCACAAAAAATGAAAGCAAGGCACGTGAAAGCTAGCACTGATTCACAACTGGTAGTAAAACAGTACCAAGGAGAGTATGAAGCCAAAGAAAACATCATGGCTCAGTACGTGGCGAAAGTAAAGGAAACAGCCAAGGCGTTCAAAACTTTCAAATTAGAATACATCCCCCGAGGAAGGAACAGAAAATCTGATGCCCTCAGTAAATTGGCCTCGGTGGCATTCGACCACCTGGCAAAAGAAGTCAAAGTAGAAGTTCTGGCCGCCCCCTCCCTCAACGTGAAGGAGGTAACCGCAATCGAGAATGGGCAGGAAACATGGATGACACCGATCATAAAGTTCCTCAGGGACGGGACGTTGCCTGAAGGAGAATGGGCAGCCAGAAAGGTAAGGGTCAGGGCCCTGCAGTATGAGCTGATTGATGGGGAGTTGTATCGAAGATCATATCTGGGCCCATCCCTGAAATGTGTTGATATGGACGAAGCTGAGTATGTGATTAGGGAGATGCACGAAGGAATTTGTGGAATGCATTCGGGGCCAAGGACGATAGTAAAAAGGGCAATGAATGCGGGATTCTATTGGCCACGAATGTATGAAACAGCATCCGAGGAGATCAAGAGGTGTGATAATTGCCAGGCACACGCACCAATGACCCACCGGCACAAACACCCCATGATACCAGTTTCAACGTCCTGCCCCTTCCAAAAGTGGGCTATCGACATAATCGGGCCATTCCCGGAGGGTCCAGGAGGGGTCAAGTACGTGGTAGTGGCCATCTATTATTTTACCAAGTGGATCGAAGCGAAGCTCTTGGCAGAGATAACTGGGGAACAGATGAGGCGGTTCGTATTAGACAACATCATCTGCAGATATGGGGTCCCAAAGGAGCTGGTGAGCGCTAATGGCGTCCAATTTGCTGGAAGACCTTTTAAGCCATGGTGCGAGCAGATGCACATTCAACGAGTGTTCACCTCCATCACCCACGCCCAAAGTAATGGATTGGTAGAGAGAGCTAACCAAAGCGTCATCAAGGGAATGAAGGGAAGACTCGGGAGGAAGTAAAAAGGATGGCTGGAAGAACTACCATTCGTGTTATGGGCATACAGAACCACTCCTAAAGGTTGCATTGGGGAGACTCCTTTCAGCCTAACCTACGGGACAGAAGCTGTCATCCCAGCTGAGATAGGATCCCCAACTGCCCGAATGAGGCTCCGGGAGGAGGAAAATGAGCAAGACCTCAGGACGAACTTGAATCTCTTGGAGGAAAGAAGAGAAATAGTAGCAGTCAGGGAGGCCAAATACAAGAGGCAGCTGGAAAGTTATTACAACGCCAGGATGAAAAAGCTCAACCTTGTCCCCAGGGACCTAGTCCTAAGAGCAAATGAAGCCAGCCTGAAGGAAAGCAAGAAAGCTAGGTCCCAACTGGGAGGGACCTTACCGAGTCATATGGGCAAACGGCAAAGGAAGTTGCAAATTGGAAACACTCGAAGGCAAGGAGGTCCCCAGGACCTGGAATCTCATGCAGCTTAGGAAATATTATGTGTGAGGGGTCTGCCCCCAAGGAAAACGGCCAAGAGCCACTTTTGTAGCATGTAACTATTAATCTGGGGTTCCCCCAAAGACAGATATTTTGTAACAATTTATGCCGGGAAGTATAAATCCCCAGGAAGTAAATGAAAAACGGGCAATCAACATGTCCTCTTTTGACAAAACAATGGGCATTACACCTAGGCAGACGTGCCCAGGAACACCATGAAACCTAATTAACAGGCAAACACACGTGTATAAGGCATCTCAAACATGCCAAAAGCCCGGCCGTGGGGCAAATAAGGGTCTAGCTAACCCAAAGAAAACAGACAAAAAAGCAAATAACAAACATAATCTTACATTATAAACTTGTCCAGTGATTGGCCTCGAACAGACAATCCATGTTTACCAAACAAACTGTAAACACAATGTATCTTTGTAAACTAAACTACAAAAGGAAATAATGTTCCATTCATTTATAAAACAAATGTACAAAGAAAGGCCTCAAAAACTTTGGCCAAGATACAAAAACAACAAAGCACAACAAGTTCAACCGAAGGAACTAAAGCTCAACTCTTTGTAAAATGATCAAAAGACACCCAGGAAAAAACATCGCCTTGATCTTAAGCAAAAGCCCCTGCAAAAAGCAACAAACACAACAAAAAGCATGCAAACAACAGGGCAACAACACAGGATCACAAGTTATATAGTTAACTACTAAGGGGGACCCCCACACAAAGGTCCCAAAATCGTCCAAACACAAAAAAAAGTTCAAAAGTATCCCAAGAAAGGTAGCTAGTTAAGTTACAACCATATCGAAGAAAAGTGAATGTTCAGGAATTACTGGGGTGCACCCGCGGACAAGGATGGCGGAGAAGAGGGACCTGCAGAGGAGAACAGGGCTTTTAGTTCGTCTATTGATATCAAGGGATGTTCCAGGATTTTCTTCAGGATAACATGGGCCTTGCTTCCAAACTCCTCATCTAACTTGGATAATTTCTTCTTAGCCTTGGAGTTGTACAGCGGAGTCTCCTTCCTGCCTAGACCCTGAGCAGAATAAGCATAACCATCCTTTAGACCGGCCTGGTAGCCGACATCCCGATAAGCCCTATATATCTCCTCCAAACCACTCTTAAAATCCTCCGACTGGGCAACAGTGGCAAGGAAGGCTCCAAAGCCTTCAGTAATTAGCCAATGCTTTTCCCTTGCCAACCGCTGATTGTCATCAGAGGTTATCCCATAGTCTGCGTACATGGTATTAAGCTGCTCCTGGGAAACGGAGCCAACTTCTTTCAAATACTTCAACTCAGCAGCCAACTCTTCTTCTCCTCCATCAGCACCGCCATCTCCTGCTCCCAGGCTCGCTCCTTCTTCTCCAGCACGGCTCCAGCCCTCTGAACAAAAGGTCAGTTTACAAAAAAAAAAAAAGGGGGGGGGGAGGAAGGAAGGACTATATACCTTCTCCTCCTGCAGCTTCCTCTTAGCTTCAACCACCTGGCACCTAAGACCAGCAGCAACAGATTGGGAAGCCTTAAGCTCAGCTTTGAGTCCTTCATTCGCCCTCCTCAGATCATCAATCCTCTGCAGCATACCAGCCCCCCTAAAAAAGCTCTCACAAAGAGACATACTATATTGATATTCGAAAAGATCATCCCTCAAAGCGGAATTTACGAATTTATGGGAAGGAGGAACGGCATGACTCAGGAAGTCCCTGGCAGCCTCGGGAGTCCATATCACCGAGGACTGAGTTACCTTCCATTTAGGGACGTAGGTAAAGGGGATAGCATCAGCAAACAGAGGAGCCAAAGGAGACCGATGGACAAAACCCTCAGGTTCAGAAGGCTTACTGGTCCCCATGGCATGAAGAGGAGAAAGCTCAAAGGCTGAGGTAAAGTGGGCCAAACCTAATTCCGGAGTCTTGTCCCGTACACGGGAAGATGAGGGACCAGTAGTGATCTCTATGGGATCACAAGAACTCCCCTGCAACAAGAGAAGCATTAGAAATCAAGCAAAGATAAGACAAAATAGACAGGGAAAAGAAAGGGCTCACCAGCAGAGGTGCACTCACAAGACTTGAAGACCTCAAGTGCTTAGACAAAGAGCCTTTAACCCCAGCAGGAGGAAGATCAGAGGCAGCCTTCGACGAAGGGGGAGGCTTCTGACCACTGGCACTCCGAAGTCTTTGTCGAATGTTACGAGGAGCAGGGGCTGGCTGAGGACTCGCAGATTTTCTCTTACGAACTAAACGAATTTCCACATCTTCATCATCATGTTGACCAGAATGTTGAACAGGGGGAAGGTCAGGAGAACTTTCCTCCTCATCAGAAGGGTTCCCCTCATCACCACCCACAGCAGTAGAACCCCCAGCCCGGGCGAACCCTCCAGTAGCTGACACTACCCCACTCCGGCTCAAACCCGGAACAACTTCACCATCAACCACAAACCGCACATCCTTGGAATCTCCCTGGAGCAGCCCCCACAAAGTCAACTCTGCAGAAGAAAGACACTAAAGATGACTACGCAGATACAAATGAGACAAAGGCAAACAAATACAGACCCAAAACGAAAAAAATACCTTTTTTACCAAAGAAAGCCATGGGACGAACAGGATAGGAGGGACTCATCCCCCCCCCCCCCCCCCCATGGCCAAGATTCCTTCGGAGAAAGTGAAAGCCCTGGTAGGATGCTCGTGCATACGTTTCCACTGGATGGTCTCGTTCGCTGATAAGGTAGGAATAGCATCTTCGATAGGGGTATTAACATCCCTAGGCAAAGGGGATTCTGACATCATAGCAGCAGAGACGAAAATGAACCTATTTTTCCAATCCTTTGGGTAAGTGGAAGTCGGCATGAAAGAATAGCAGGGTTTTGACACATTGTTCTATCTCTTAGCGAAGGTGTACCAATCCCCGTCGGAGATCAGCTTGTAAAACATACAGAATAAAGGAACGGAAGGCTCACCGGAAATAGCTACACAAGACAGCTCGAAATGTACCACCCTCATCCACCCCAAGGGGTGCAACTGGGTAAAGTGCACCCCAAAATGACGAAGCAGATCGATTTTAAAAGAAGAAAGAGGGTATCGAACCCCACAAGAAGAAAAAGCCAGGGAATAGAGAGGGATCACATCCGGCGTGAACACCGCCGGATCATTAGGACCCGGCAAAGACGGAGAAAACAGTTCAGAAATGTTGTACGTTTCAACGAAGGATTTCAAATCCTTTGCTGTCAAAACCGACCTTATCATCGAACGGCCGGAGCGACTCATGAGTGATGAAAGAACGACGATCGAAGGGCGTTATGGAGAAGAAAAGGAACCGGAAAAATTGAATAGGAAATATGAAAGGGGCATAGCGTATTTAAAGGGGGTAACTGACGAGCAGGAAACTGTCACATCAGCAGGTCCCGTCAAAATTCAAAAAAGGGGCACGTGTTGCCAAGGGGTTAATTCTCGCTATAGGAATCCGGCGGTATGATGGCTAATGGGGGCGGTTAATGATAACTGACCAGGAGTGGGCCCACAGGAAAGAAAAGTCTCTCTTTGAGCAGTTATGATTCAGCCCCGGATCATGAGCCTCGGGTCTCAGAACCAGGAACTAAAGATGACTTGACGACGGGCCAATGGGAAGCCCCATTTACCCGCTGTGGGCCATCATCGTACAGGCCCAACAGGAAAAGCCCAACAAGGATTTACCTTGCCCACTAAGGTTACCGTTATAGGCGGGAAAAAGGACCAGCGAGGACAGGCAACATTTAATGCTTGATTAGCAGAGGATCTCTTGCTAGAACTGTACCTCTTCGCCGGAAACATTAAATGAGACTATGATCTTAACGTTGGGGGTCAGACACGTGTCTGAGCCCCCTGAAGACCATTAGAATCCGTTGGATCATCTCGTAAGAAGATCTCACGTGAAGGTTAAGACCTGGTGATTATATAAGGGTGCAAAGGGGATGATCAGAGGGACAATCCAGGTATCTCATTTACTACCTTCACATTTACTACTCTCACATTAAATTCCGACCATCATTCCCACATATTTACTACAAGTATCACATTTATTAGATTCACACCTTAGAGGAAACATCCCGGTGATCATACTCATCGGGATAAAGCTCCTCAATTCTTCCGGCAAGTTTACTTACTCTCACGCCGGAGCTTGGTCACGGATCCCCCCTTCGGGGCCCTCCGTGGCGAGGCTAACGGTTTTTTCTTTTGTAGTAGCTAAGGTGAAGACTCTTGACGTCAACGAAGATCCATCTGACGTCAGCCGGAATTTGGGTATTCGACAATTGGTAAAACAAACTGCTATATTTAACTTCAACAAAATTGACCCAAAAGAAGCAGAAATTTCTATCTTTGTGTTCTTTAAATTTCATAAAGACCCAAAAGAATGACGTAAACAAAAACAATTGCTAAACTTGAATTTCAAGTAAACTAATAACTATATTTATTTTTTATATATTTATACAAGCTGCTGATTTAAGACCGGAAAAGTTAAAAAGGCTTTGTTTGAGTTTTTCCAGCGACCAGAAAATGTGATTAAAGAGGGAGACAAGTGATAGTAAATATGCGAGTTAAACGACATACCTGGTAGTATGTCTTGACAAAAAACGTCGCCGGAAAAACAACTGAGATTTAAGTTTGAGGATGAGGATGGAGATGGTGGTTGCAAGTCTTGATTATGAAAGCAATGGTTTGGTGAGGTCGCTTTCTTGAATCAGGAAGTACATAAGAGATTGTTGACTACTCAACCCAATCAGATTCCACTGTTTTTTTTGGGTCATGGTATCTAGACACCCTCCAAAAATTAGTGTACATCCCTTAATATGAAGTGTATAGCCCAATACGCTTCTTATAGGGTTCAAAAGCAATAAATGTCACACCAATAGGAACCGTATAGGCCAATACGCTTCCCATTCGTACACTGAACCCTGACACTCTCTGTCATGCAGGCATTTCAGACATAGAAAAGCACTGAAAAGTGAAAAGGACTAAAAAGTGAGGCCAACAGGAAGTGTATTGGACAATACGATTCCTTACAGTTACCAGGAAGTGTATTCAGCAATACGCTTCCTATAAAGCTTTGGTTGGTGAACGAATTAAATCAATGGGAAGTGTATTGGGCAATACGCTTCCTATAGGTTGATCTATGATAATGAATAATTACATGTTGTTTCTTGTCAGTAAAGTAAGTAAAGTATAGAAAGCGTATAAGGCAATATGGTTCATCTTGGATGGGAGGCGAGGTTTTACCGATTATTCCACTACCATTCCTTCGGGCGGGTAGAGGTCGGGTTTCCGCGTATTTGGGAGAGCCAAGAGGCTGGTGGCGGTTGAGTAGTCGACCTTGGCCACAGCGCCCGGTGTCACGGTGGTTGATACTCGTTCCTTTCCGTTAAAAAAAAAAAGAGCCATATGCTGCTTTTGAAAAAAAAAATCTATAGGAAGCGTATAGGGCTATACGGTTCCTCTGGTCCCATAATCATTACATGAAAAGTGTTTGAAAAGTTGTACTTCAAGTACACGTATAGGAAGCGTATAGATCAATACGCTTTGACCCAGAGGAACCGTATAGCCCAATACACTTCCTGTAGAGTTAGGGATGTGCAAATAAAAAGAGGGGATGTGTGGATACCGAGAGCCTTTTTTTTTTCCTTTGTTTCTCTATTTTGTTTTCATTATACAGTACAAGCAGCCTGTTTTATGACACTACTTTTACTTGTGTTCAAGACTTTTAAATATTTCTTGTATCTCTAGATTTAAAGATAAACTTGTCTCTTTTAGTTGTAACCATATTTTTTTTCTTTTATGAAAAACCAAAGTAAAAAGTGTGTTAGTTTCGTATTTATAAAGTTTTAACCAACAACAAAACAACTTTGAAAAATATTAAACTATGATTAAGAGAGTAAGTAGGCTCACTAAACACAAGCAAGGAGACGGTAAACTAGGCTAGAAAGGTGATAACACCACTTGAACCCCTCGTAGCACCTTCATTATTTGCTTGACTTCTTGAAGGAAGTTTGAAAAATGTGAACAAGGGTGAGTGATGTGAAATGGTGGGTTCGGCCAACCAAAGTGAATTGTTTTGTAAAGTCTAGGATGTTCTTATTTACTCAACATGGTTGGTTTAAATAAGGCTGATTCTAAACACACTCCCTCCCTCCTGATTATACCCCCTTGTGAGAGGAAAACTACCGGTCCTATACGGGCCCCACCTGTAAGTATGTGAGAGGAGAGGGGTGTAAAAAGTAACTAAGGGGGGTGTAGAAAGTAGCACACACAAATAAGACAAAGTGTAGAGGATGATGTTGATGGTTTTGGGAGGCAAAAGTAAGGCTAGTTAATTGTAGTTGGTCAAATGTACATCGGTAAAGATGGATAAAAAGTGGTGACCCATAATGGTGAAAGTAGGTTGTAAAAGTATCTCCCTATAAAGATACATAACTCGCCATACATACATACATAATTATGGCTACACACATACACATACAAATATGAATTGTGTTGTTTTAAAAATAACTTTGGGATATTGACATACAAATTTAAGTGGTCATATAACATGTATCCGTGTGTTTTTGTTATGTGAATCTTTGTATACAATTTCTAACACGCTATATTCTTGTTGCAAGAGGTGGCTGCTTTGACCCATTACTCGTGGTGAGTCTGATTTTTTTTGTTTTTCATCCTCAAACGAGTTGAAAGTCACCCACAATTCTTTTTTTAATGCATGCAATCCTAAATTGTATAATCACATTTTGGGCATGAACTGTTTGGGGATGACTTTTAAAAAATGTGTAAGAATACTGATGGACATAAATACATGGACTGTTCACAAACTTGACGTAACATGCAGTCATGAGTCACCCCAATGATCCAGGGTACCAGCCTTTGGGCTGAAACATCATAATATTTTGGAGTAAATTACAAGTTTTGTTTGTGCCAAATTGCAGGCGGTGTCCTTTACCTTTAAATTTGACGAGTTTTGTCCTTAACGTTTCAAAATCCTACACGTTATGTCCTTTAGTCCTAACTCAGTCAGATTTTTTTGTTAAATATGGTCATGTGTCTTGCACATGAGAGTTTTATTGTCATTTTACCTCTTCAAGGACTATTGAGTAAATAACTTATATCAAGGGACTAAATATGTAAAAAGATTAAAGAATAAGACATTAATTAAAAACCCACACTCTCTCTTCTTCATCTCTACTCTCTCTCTTCTGCATCTCTCATCTGCACTCTCTCTCTCTCTTTATGTCTTAATACTAACTAGTAGGGCTGTAAACGAACCGAACGAACACGAACGAGACCTTGTTCGTGTTCGTTTGTTAAAAAATATATGTGTTCGCGAACCGTTCACGAACACTTATCGAACGGGATTTTATGTTTGTGTTCGTTTGTTAAGAAAATGAACTTGTTCGTGTTCGTTTGTGTTTGTTTGTTAATTTTAGGCAACGAACGTTGGCGAACACAAATGAGCACAAACTAATGTTCATGAACACAAATGGAAATAAACGAACACAAACAATCGTTCATGAACAGAATATATAATACACTGACACTTATTAAATATTTAATTTCTCAGAATTTTGATACATTTAAATAAATATAAAAGCTAAAAATATTAATGAACTATCAAACACAAGCGAACACGTTATCGAACGTTCACGAACATAAACGAACGAACGCGACCTCTGTTCATGTTTGTTCATTTAACTAAACGAACGAAATTTCTTGTTCGTGTTCGTTTGTTTAATAAACGAACGAACACAAACGAACTTCCCGCCGAACGGTTCACGAACTGTTCGTCGAACGTTTGGTTCGTTTACAACCCTACTAACTAGGTGTATCACCCGTGTAACCACACGGGTAGGTTTAGTAATGATCGAAATCAAATACTAAAAAACATATTATAATTTATCATTTAAATTTTGGTCTTTAGTTATATATCTTTATAAAGTAATGTTAAAAACAGTATGTGTGACCACACGGGTAGCTTTAATAACCATCGAAATAGATTATAATACATCATTTATTGTTTTGGTCAAAAATTACCTAAGCAATTTAGTGATCAAATTAGTTAAGTGAGGTAGTGTGCTAGAAAGTGTATTGAAAATATACTTGTTAAGTTATTTGGAAAATCAGTATTCAGGATACGGCTCAGGATATTGAGCTGTATCTATGATCAAACTATGAGCAAAAGTAAAGTAAACGACACGAGATGTACGAGGAAAGCCCTTGATCAATCTAGATCGCCGGCATAAAACCTCGGGAGCTGACAATCGCAGCTGCCTTGTTCTTCTTATTACTTCAAACGTCAGGATACAGTGCAGGATGTGGTGCGGATCGACTATGTGTTACAATGAAATTTGAATACAAGTGTGGTGTTTGCAATGAGCTAGAGAGTGAAAGTGTTCGAGAGTGTAAGTGTCAATTGTGTGCCTTAAACTGAGCCGCCCCCATCTATTTATAGTAAAGATAATATAACAAACTATCCTAAACTTCCGGGATCCACCGAATATTCCTTAATCGAACGTTGTAGACCTGGTCTTTCGGGTTCAACGTCTCTCCTTCAACAAACACGTCCGAGTCTTGAGGAGAAGAAGTCCACTTGACCGTTAGCAAGTCTCAGCATTTAACCTGCACGTGGTTAATTCAATAAACCTCAGGATATCGCCCAAGATGTTAGCAATATCCTCTTCCAGCATCCTGGTCACAAATAAACAAATAAAGGCAGGATATTGGTCAGGATATGTATGCTTAGAAAATGAGCCATAACAATTGTCCCCAAATATATCAGTTGGGATACCAATCCAACGGATATATTTCAAAAATTTTATCCCATAACTCAAGGCATTTAAAACGAAACGACGGTCAAGATCACATCGTAACTTCCAACGCGTTTTTTACTCAATGGAGATCCACAATGCCCCTATATCTTCTCTTTTCTTGTTTGAAAAGCAGATATCTTCAACAGAACCTTCAGGTAATTCTCCATTTCTGATTTACTTTCTGTCAATTTACATCGCCTTACTTGCAATGGATGCCGAGACCTTCACCCAGCAGAATCTCCTTAAAAATCCCGAAAAAGAGATCTGTGCTTTTGACAACGCAGATATTGCAGCTTTAAGAGCCTCCGGCGCTTTCCCTGATAACACGGTCTTTAGACCATTCGATCGGTCAATCCGATCGGATGTTTCTTCCACTGAATGGGTTTGTTTTCCAGCATATCCTTTTTCGCTAGGTCTTCGATACCCTTTTCCTGAATTCATGATGCAATTCTTTCGAACCACCGGCATCTCTTTTGCTCAAACTATGCCCATGGTTTGGAGAGTACTAATTGTACTTAACCAAATCAAAAACCTCCATTGTTCCGACCTCCGCATCGAGGATTTGCCTATTGCTTATCGCCTCCGATCCCATGGCTCTAGCCGGTTCTTGCTCTTCTCGACCTCCAGCAAACCCCTGATTCTCAAAGCCACCAAAAACGAAGACGGATGGCAACGCAAATTTTTCTTTGTCAAACGAGACTCCATTGCTGAGGGTGCCAACCTTCCGATGGAGTGGTTAACCACCGGTAGGGTTATAAATATTCTCATAGACCATTTAATTCTTATCTTCTATTAATATCCTTCTTTTCGATCTTTATGCAGTGAACTTCAAGGAAGTCGCTCCTCCTACCGCAGAGTCAGAAGAAAGAATCAATACTGTTTACCAGTTACCAGCAATAGACAGGACCTTCACCACACACGTCCCCAGTTCCAGTCAATACTCATCCTCCGAAATGTCTGGTAAGGATTACTTTCAAAATAATTAGTCAAGACAGTATAATAGTAAAATGAAGAGTAAAACTTTTCCCTTTATGCAGCACCGGCCAAGATCCCTGAAGTCTTTGACCTCGACGAATTGGATAGTTATTCTGATCAGATCCAGGTCAAGAAAGAGCCTAGCCCCAAGACCACAGCCACATCCAAACCCAGCAGTTCCAAAGCCATCATTATTCCCAAACCTTCACCGGCTACCAAGCCCCGGAGTTCAAGTTCCCGAAAAAGGAAAGAACCTGATTCCCCTGTCATTTCTGACACATTTCCTTATGAGAAGCACGGGTTCATTGAAGCTAGCGGGTTTATGACTTCTTTTCTTAACCAGGTTAGTATTCTCATATCATATCCTGCGATTTACATTATTATCAAAGATTTATCAATATTAATACCTGTCCTCTTACTTTTGTAGGGTCTTGAGCGTTTGATTAACTTATATCAAGAATCCTGCAAGCTCAACAAGACGCTTGAAACCAAGCTAAAGGAAGCTGAAATCCCAATCTCCGATCAAGGTATGATTGCAGCCGCCAAATCTCGTCATTACGAGCAGAAATTTAAAGCCATGACTCAAGAACATCAAACCGCTCTCAACAAAGCTACTCTTCAAGCCCAGACCGATCTTGAAGCTGCCCACGTGCAGTACGAACGGGATATGGTCAGCTACCGGGAAAGCCTCAAAAGTTTCGTCGTCATTTCTCTCCTCCAAGCCAGGTTGAAGATGGCCCATGAAGCCAAAAAATTAGGTTTTGAATGCCCTTCTTGGGATGTTGGTGCTTGGGAGACCAAGCTAAAGAACCTCGGGGGCACCTCTTCCAAATCAGCTTTCGAAGAATCTTCCAAAGCAGTGGAAAAAACAACCGATGCTGAGAAGGATGCTGAGGCGGATCCCAAGGCGGATGTTGCTGAAACCACTATGGACGACGAAGGCACTACCCCCTAGAGCTTATTTCCTTTAAATTATTCGAACAATTTTATGTTTTTATGAACAATTTTTATTTCTGTGTCGAAACAATTTGATAGCCGAAGGTGGATGGGTCCTGGGTTTCAGGATGAAACCTTCGGTTATCAACTAGTATTGATTGCTTCAAGAATAATTTCATCTTTTTATTTGTTTGTTATTGCCTTGCATTATTTAATGTAACTCTTAACTTTGTAAAATTTTGTATCCTGATCAATATGCTCAGCGATATATTGTAAAAACTTTTTATTAGATAGAACTTCCAAACATTCCTTCAACTTTGTAGAAAGTTTTTGAAAAACAATCTATTTTTCCAAAACCAGTTTATGATAATACTTAAATGATCAAAGTTCCAAACTAATACTAGTTTCAAACACCTTAATCAAATATCCTGAAAAGGACTTTGAGAATATATCAGGATACTTGACCTTTTATAAAACATAGTGTTACTAAAAACTTAGATGATGTTTACAAAGGAAAGATCATACCCGGAGTAGTATATAACCCTATTATCAAACCTCAATCTCCTTGCAACTTTTCCAATGAAGATGTCCCCTGTGTGAGATATTTAACATACTAGTTCCGAGCTTTAGCCTTTGAGCTTTATATCACTGCCTTGGTAGGAATGTCCCCTGTGTACAATGTCTTCAAATACTTAGAAATCTTCTGAATGTCAATTTCCATCATATAGGCAATTTTTTAGATCCCAAGGGTAAAACCCAAGGATGTACTGGAGATAAATCCCTTGTATCCTGGGGAAAATCCCAAATTTTCATGCGCTACAGGTGGGAGTGTATAAACTCCAAGACTTAGAAAGGTGAAAACCTTTAAACCTTAGAGAGTATGAAAATACCCTTTCGTGAGAGAGGGTGATCAATCCTCATATACCTTTAGGATTCAGGATATAGCCAACAGTAACGAAATTGTCAGCCACTTTTACATGGACTGGTCCCGCCACCTTGAACTATCCCTGAATAACTTGCACTCCAGGCGGGGTGTTTAAACCCAATTCGGAAGAAAGGTGAATACCTTTAAACCTGTGAAGGGATCAGGATCCCTTATACGTGAGAGAGGGGGCCAATCCTCTAATCTTTCGAGTTATCCTGAGTTCATATCCTGGAGCTATATCCTGAAACATATCCTGAAAAACAATTGTAAACTAAGGTGGGTGTTAGCTTGGCTAACACCCCTCCGATGCTTAAGTCAGTATTGGGTTACAAAGAACAAATTAAACCAAACATATTTAAAAAAGGTAGAATTCATACCATCCTGAGTTAGAAATTAAATTCTAAACTCACTTGAAATAGAACTTAAGGTGTATAGCATTCCAAGATCTCGGTAGCATATCCCCCTCCATATTCTTGAGTCTGTATGCTCCTTTCCCTGCTTCAGATTCAACTTCGTATGGTCCTTCCCATTTTGGAGCTAACTTGCCATCGGCAGGATTAGTAGTATTCTGAAAAGCCTTTCTTAACACGCAATCTCCAATCTTAAATCTTCTGGTCCTAATATTCTTGTTATATGCCCTGGATATTCTCTGTTGATATGCTGCCATCCTTAGCCTTGCCGCATCTCTCTTCTCATCTATAGTGTCTAAATCCTAACTCAAGGCTTCAGGATTCTGCTCAGGATCACTTAGGGTAGATCTTGCAGTAGGTATTGTCATTTCCGTTGGAATCATTGCTTCTGCTCCAAATACCAAGGAAAATGGGGTTTGGCCTGTTGCATTCTTTACCGTTGTCCTATCAGCCCATAAAACAAAGGGTAATTCTTCTGCCCATCTTCCTTTTTTGGCTCCAAGCCTTTTCTTTAAATTATTGACAATTATCTTGTTTGAGGATTCTGCTTGTCCATTCGCTTGAGGATGTACTGGAGTAGATGTTATCATTTTGATTCCCCAACTCTTGCAAAAGTCAGTAGTTCTTTTGCTTATAAACTGAGAACCATTGTCACAGATTATCTCGGCTGGTATTCCGAATCTGGTCAGGATATTCCTCTTTATGAAGGATACTACTTCTTGGTCTCTAACTTGAACAAATGCTTCAGCTTCAACCCACTTAGAGAAATAATCCGTCATTGCTAGCATAAAGACTTTTCCTCCCGGAGCTTTTGGTAGCTTTCCCACTATATCCATACCCCACTTCATAAATGGCCAAGGGGAAACAATAGGATATAATGGTTCAGCAGGTTGATGCAGTATGTTACTATGTCTTTGACATGCGTCACATCTTCGAGCATATTCTGCGGCATCTTTTCTCATTGTTGGCCAATAATATACTGTCCTTAATACTTTTGAGAATAACGACCTGCCCCCAGTATGGTTACCACAATCCCCTTCATGTATATCCTGAAGTACTTCTTTGGCTTCAGGATCCTCCAAGCACCTCAAATACGGTCCTGCAAGAGATTTCTTGTATAAAATATTATTTATAATAGTGAATCGTGATACCTTCATCCTAAATGCCTTAGGATTTTCATTTCCAGGGATGTGTCCTTCTTTGAGATATCTCATGATTGGAGCCGTCCAGGATTTAGGATCCTCTTCAGGATGCTCTGCTCCAGGATCCTGAATACCCGCTACTTCTTTATCCTGAGGATTCGTTGCAGGATATAAGACATGTAATATTGGTATTTGGGTCCCTTCAGGTATCCTGACCGATGATCCCAAATTTGCTAAGGCATCCGCTTCAGCATTATCCTCCCTTGGTACCTGTTCAAGTATAAAAACATCGAAATATCCTGCTAATTTTTTGAGAATATCGAGATATTCGATTAATTTCTCACCCTTAACTGCATAGGATCCATTAAAATGGTTAGTAATTAACAAAGAGTCAACATATACTTGCAAATTTTTGATACTCATGCTCTTAGCCAACTCTAATCCTGCAATTAAAGCCTCATACTCTGCTTCATTATTAGTAGCAGGAAATTCACACCTAATAGCCTGGGGTAATATGTCCCCCTGTGGCGATTTTAGTAGTATTCCTAATCCTACTCCTCTTACATTAGATGCACCATCAGTATATAATGTCCAGGATCTTGAGGATTCTCCTAACTGTTGAACTTCTAGGTCTACCTCGTCCTAAATGTCACTACTGAAATCAGCCACAAAGTCAGCTAAAGCTTGAGACTTTATGGCATTTCTAGGTTCATATACTAAATCATAAGCACTCAACTTTACTGACCACTTGGCCATCCTGCCTGACATCTCTGGTTTCCTAAGCACATTTTTAACAGGATAATTTGTTTTAACATGAATCCTATGTGTCTCAAAGTAATGTCTAAGTTTCGTTGATGCCATGACTAATGCTAGTATAAATTTTTCTAAATGAGAGTACCTAGTTTCAGCATCTAACAAACTTTTACTAACATAATAAACAGGATATTGCTGACCTTCATGGTCTTTTATAAGAACGGCACTTACAGCATTCCCTGATACAGCAAGGTATAGGGATAGTGGTTCACCATTTTCAGGTTTCATCAATAGAGGTGCGGTTGAGAGATATCGCTTCAAATCCTGCAAGGCTGCTTCGTGCTTTGCTCCCCATTCGAATCTTTTGTTCTTCTTCAGGATATCATAAAAATCTTTGCATTTCTCTGAGGATCTCGAGATAAACCTGTTTAAAGCTGCTACTCGGCCTGTCAATCTTTGTACGTCCTTCATATTTGAGGGTGATTTTATATCCAGGATAGCTTTGATCTACTCTGGGCTTGTTTCTATCCCTCTTTTCGTCACCATATATCCAAGAAACTTTCCTGCCCCCACTCCGAAATGGCATTTAGCAGGATTCAGCTTCATGTTATATCGATCCAGGATATCAAATGCTCCCTTGATATCCTGGAGGTGATCCTCAGCCTTTTTAGATTTCACCACCATATCATCGATATATACCTCCATGGTGTCCCCTAGTTTGTCTTTGAACATCATGTTTACCAATCTTTGGTATGTTGCACCTGCATTTTTCAAACCAAAAGGCATAGCTGTATAACAATAAATACCTGTTGGTGTCATGAAGGCAGTATCCTCCTGGTCAGAAGGCTCCATTTGGATCTGTTGAAATCCTGAGGATGCGTCCATGAAGGTCAGCATTTCATGCCCGGCAGTGGCATCTACCATTGCATCAATGTGGGGAAGAGGAAATGGGTCTTTAGGACAAGCTTTGTTCAAGTCTGTGTAATCTACACAAACTCTCCATTTCCCATTTTTCTTCTGTACTACAACCACATTTGCTAGCCACCTTGGGAACTTAACCTCTCTGATCATCCTGGACTTTAATAATCTTTCAACTTCCTCCTGGATAATCGTGTTCCGCTCAGGAGCAAACTTCCTTCTTTTTTGCTGAACAGGCTTGAATGATTTATCAATTCCAAGCTTGTGAGTGATAATGTCTTTGGATATGCCTGTCATATCCTCATGCTTCCATGCAAACGTTGACATCCTGCATTTCAAAAAGTTAATTAATTGTTCTTCAATATCCTGAGGGATATTGGTCCCTACGAGCACCGAAATATCGGGATTATCCTGGTCCAGGATAATTTTCTTCACATCCTGCTCCGGATCCTCCACGATATCCTGGGCCCGCGTCTTTAATTGCTATGCTGCACTAGGTTTGGTTGAGGATTTCATCGAGGATGAGTAGCATTCTTTCGCCTCCTGCTGATCACTATCAACTTTGACAACTCCCCAAGGGGTAGGTATCTTGATGCATTGGTGATATGTTGATGGCACAGCCTTCATATCGTGAATCCACGGTCTTCCCAGTATGATGTTATAGCAGGATAGAGAATCCATCACACAGAAACGTTGTATCGAGTTGACTCCTTCAACGTATACTGGCAACTTTATCTCTCCCACTGTGTTTCTAGCCTCTCCACTGAACCCAACAAGCACGGTAGACTTCGAAGTGATATCCATTGGAGATACATTCATTCTCTTCAGAGTTTCTAGTTGGATTATGTTGACGGAGCTGCCATTATCAACCAATATCCTGTGTACAAAATGGTTAGCCACATATAACGTTATTACCAGAGCGTCATGGTGAGGATCCTGGACAGTATCCCTGTCATCAGCATCAAAAGTGATCACTTTGTCAGTTGTGAGGGTAGTCATCCTGACAGGTTTGTCTCCCCTTTCGGCCTTAGCTTCCTTTGCATGTCTCTTTGCTGCCGAATACGAAGTCCCACAAATGTCGGATCCTCCCGAAATGAAGTTGATTATTTTGGCATCCGCGGGAGGTGATGCTGCTCGCTCAGGATCCTTCTCAGTATCCTGACCCTTATTCTTCTTTCTCCCTAAGAGATCTTTCAGATATCCCTTGCTTAGAAGATAGCTTATTTCTTTCCTTAGAGCAATGCAATCCTCAGTTACATGTCCGAAATCTTCGTGGAAAGCACACCATTTTGACTTATCTTTCCAGTCAGCCTTTTGTTGATTCTTTCGAGGCCACCTAGCCTTGTCTCCTAGACCCTGCATGGCATACATCAATTCAGGAATGTTAACAGAAAAACAATATTCAGACAACTCAGGATACTCTTCAGGATCCTCATCTTCGACAGCATTCACTCTCTTGTTTTCATTTCTACCATATGGCTTGGGCCGATATGACTTGAATGAGGATTCTGACTTCCTGTTAGTTGACTCATAAGTGTTAGATGAGTTCATCCTTTCTTGCATCTTCCTGTCATCTTCCAGACGGATATATCTCAAAGCCCTGTTACGAGCTTCGTCGAGATTCCTGTAGGGATTTATTACAAGATCCTGATAAAACTGAGAATCCTTTTGTAATCCCATCTTAAAAGCTTGCACAGCTGTTGCAACATCAAGATGTGGGATATCCAAGGATTCTCGACTGAATTTGTTCACATAATCCCTCAAGGATTCCTGAGGCCCTTGAGTTATCCTGTAAAGATAACTGGTTAGTTTCTCAAAACTCCGACTACAAGAAAATTGGCTGTTAAATAAATTGACCAAATGAGCAAACGAAGTAATTGAGTGAGGAGGAACGTTTAACAGCCATTTTAAGGCTGATCCTGTTAGAGTAGAACCAAATCCCTTGCACAAGCACGCTTCCTTGAGCTCCGGAGGGATAGGGTTAATCTCCATTCTTTCCCTATACTGAGCAATATGCTCTTCAGGATCCGTAGTTCCGTCGTAAAGCTTCATGTTGGGGGTTTGAAATCTCTTTGGGATCTCAGCATCACAGATAGGATATGCAAAACGAGATATCTTGTGGCTGTCTTGGGACACTTCCGGGATCGGCTGGACTACCCCAGGTACACTAGATATCATATCCTTCAACTTCTGAAGTTCCCTAGTAAGTGCTGATGTTACACCTGTATCCTGCAAAGATCCACTATTGTTAGTAGCATGAGTATTATTATTATTTGACACGTTACCCGTTGGAGGATTTTGCCCATATCCTGAAGCATATCCGGAGCTCCTCATGGTTGACATCCTAACCGAGGAGGGTATTTCAGGAGTATGATTCTGAGGAAGGCTGGGCACAATATTTCCCCTGTTATCCTCAGTATACACAGCTGAACTAAAGTTCAACGTTCTGGGATGTAATGGAGTGACAATATCCTCAGCAGATCTGCTCGAGCCAGACTTCAGGAGTTGTATTTCCCTTAAAAGCATTTGGTTTGTTTCCTGTTGCTGCCTCATTTGTTCCTGCACACTTCCAAATAAGGTTAAAATTTCATCGTTAGAAGCTAAAACAGGAGCAGATTCCTGAACACTGCGAGTAGGGATAATATCCTGAGGTCGTGAAGAGGCTGGCATCCTTGGAGGAGGTGGTGGAAGCACCGAACCAGTAGTAGCAGAAGTCATAGCAGACACAGTAGAGGAACTCATGTTTGATCTTGAGGCCATTATGGACAATGTGGCAAAAAGTTTTGAAAATAGAAAACCGATTAGCGATTTGACAAAAATTTTTAGTAAAGAGAGCACCACTTGCCCCACGGTGGGCGCCAAATTGTTTTGGTCAAAAATTACCTAAGCAATTTAGTGATCAAATTAGTTAAGTGAGGTAGTGTGCTAGAAAGTGTATTGAAAATATACTTGTTAAGTTATTTGGAAAATCAGTATTCAGGATACGGCTCAGGATATTGAGCTGTATCTATGATCAAACTATGAGCAAAAGTAAAGTAAACGACACGAGATGTACGAGGAAAGCCCTTGATCAATCTAGATCGCCGGCATAAAACCTCGGGAGCTGACAATCGCAGCTGCCTTGTTCTTCTTATTACTTCAAACGTCAGGATACAGTGCAGGATGTGGTGCGGATCGACTATGTGTTACAATGAAATTTGAATACAAGTGTGGTGTTTGCAATGAGCTAGAGAGTGAAAGTGTTCGAGAGTGTAAGTGTCAATTGTGTGCCTTAAACTGATCCGCCCCCATCTATTTATAGTAAAGATAATATAACAAACTATCCTAAACTTCCGGGATCCACCGAATATTCCTTAATCGAACGTTGTAGACCTGGTCTTTCGGGTTCAACGTCTCTCCTTCAACAAACACGTCCGAGTCTTGAGGAGAAGAAGTCCACTTGACCGTTAGCAAGTCTCAGCCTTTAACCTGCACGTGGTTAATTCAATAAACCTTAGGATATCGCCCAAGATGTTAGCAATATCCTCTTCCAGCATCCTGGTCACAAATAAACAAATAAAGGCAGGATATTGGTCAGGATATGTATGCTTAGAAAATGAGCCATAACATTTATATTGTTTGCATTTAATACAACTAATCAAATGTTATTGATCAGTTTAATAAAGCCCATTATATTTGATCCAATTAAGGTTAATAATAGATTAGATTTTGTAGGCCCATTAAAACCCTTATATAAAATTCGGCCCCAAATTCTAATCGCTCATCTACCGTTCCATTTGTATCTCCAAACTTTGAAGGGCGACAAACCAACGACAGGGAGTGTTAAAGATTTTTCCTTATCAGCAAAAGGTAATCCAAAATGTATTGAATGGATTTTGTTTTTCTGAAATCTTTGCTTCATGTAATTTTTTATACCACGCTTGCATGTATGATTTTTGATCTTAGGTTTGTTCTTTTATATGAAGTGTAATTTTTGATCATGTTTGTTTATTTGATTTGTTATACTTCAGATTCCATCATATGAATGTTCGTATTGATGTTCGATTGAAGTTTTTACTTTTATATGGATGTTCGATTGAGGTGTAGATATTTAGGGCTATGTTAAAAATGATTGTTTATCAGTTGTTGTATAAAGATTTTTTAAGATTATGATGTTTAGTAAACTTTCAGTTGGTGTTCTTGACAGATTTTATAAGGTTTTTTTACATGTTTGGAGTTTTGTATCACACTGATAAAAATAGAAATATATTTAATAAGCTTTAGAAACTCTCGGCATCTAAAATAACATTTGGTATTTCACATTGTTGATATTGAATATACCCAAATAACCTTTTAATGTTATATAATATTTTAGTCTGTTAGTTATACTCTTTTTAATTGCATTAATTAGAATAATCTTTTAACATTTTTCATAAATAATGCTCATCAACTTAAAATGATTGTTGTTGATACATCTGTTGACTTTGTTTAACAGATGGATGAAAATATATGTTTAAAGTCACTGTTGAGTTAAAACAGTGTTTTGAGGAGAAAACAGTGGTTTGTCATTGGACAAACAGTGGTTTGACCATGGTCAAGCAGACTTTTGAACCAGTGGTTTGACTTAGGTCAAACAGGTTTGGTCAAACAGATTTTTTTAAAAAAAAGTGCTTTCATTTTGGTCAAACAGTGATTGCATACTAATGCTATTTCCTTTCATCATGTCCTCTCAGTTACTTGCCATCTTTTAACGTTTTTCTCTTTTTATAGAAAGATGTATGGTTTTGCTTGTTACATGACCGACAACCAAAGGAAATCTTGGGTAAGTATTTTAATCTCAGATGTGGCGAATTTATTTTCTGTATAACATCGTGTTAGACAGTTCTGATTTTAATATACTTATACATAGGTTCTGCCAAAAAAGTATAAACAATGGATAAAAGAGTTTAACTATCCTGTTGGGTTTGTCAAAGTACGGACAACTAATGGGCAAGTCTTTGAAGTCAAGATATATGATATAGGAAACTTCTATTATCTCTACAATGGGTGGTATTCCGTAGTTCAAACTTTGAAACTACAATCTGGATCATGGCTCGTATTTCAGTATGAAGAAGCATTACAAAGTATCCGGATATTTTATTTCTATGACAATATTGCATTTGCTCCATCTGATTATTTTTACTACAGACCCAATGGCGATTTTGATAAACCTGATGCTATGGTATGTAGTTCGCAATGTGGATTCGGTATATTTATTATTGTTTCTTATTTATTATGGTTCCGTATATGAAACTACTAATATTTTTTTTTCTCGTTGTAGCATATCAATCGTTTATTTGTACATCACAAGATGGACAATACCATTCCAAATTATCCGGTTGTTATTAGAGGTCCTGGGAAGCATAAATTTTTTGTTCGAATGGATGTTAGTGACAATCAGCTTTACATAACAACTGGATGGGATCGGATTAAGAAGAAATTTTCACTAAGTGATGAACATCTTCTTGTGTTTGAAATGATTGATCTTCACACTTTTGATATGTCTGTTTTCAATTGTTCCAAGGATGCTGATTTAATGTTGCCACCGGAATTATATGTTGTTATTAAGGAAGAAGTGGTAGAAGAGGTTATCAGTATCTCTGATGGTGAAGATGTGGATGACATAACTAAGGACAATGAAACTGAAATACTCGTTGTAACTACGAACAACGAAACTATTCCAGTAGTTTTCCGTGTGGACAATCATTTTGTAAGTTTTTGTAACCAAAAAGTAGTAACACGAACTTACATTGTATCAACCATATTATAATACTATCTTTGTTAACATTAATTTTTGTTTGTTACAACGCATTAAAAAAGTTGTTGCTAAAAAACTTGGGTTGGATAGGAAAAGAACTTTAAAGATTGTAGATGCTGCTGGAAATGTTTGGGATGTTCGAGTTGGTATCGAGTTTCCTGATGATCAGTTTTACATAAAAAACATGAAACAGTTTGTGAAGGATAAAAACTTGGTTCCTCGTGAAGAGTTTACCCTTAAGTTCGTCATGGGTAAAGGTATTTACTTGTTTGACTGAATGGTTGTGGCGCTTTTTCAGATAATATTATTTTGTATGGAAACAATGTTTTTTGTTTGTGGTTGCTGGTTTGCTCAAAACACTTTTGTAAAGGTTGGTAGTTTAGTTTTGGTGTTGGCGGTACGAAGGATTAGCTACTGAAAAGTTTTTAATTCATATGTTACTGAACCACAAAACAAACGGTTGAAAGTATTACTTGTATTAGTTATTTCTTGTCTTTTAGATATATGTTATTGTTATTTAGCTTTCATTATTTTATAATTGTTAAAGGTATCATTTTTTAAAAATGTATACTATATTTTAAAACAATTATGTAAAATAACATCCATTATCATTAGATAAAAGAAACATCTTGATAGGATGTGCAAAACATAATACTAAATAACTTCAAACATTAAAGACTTTTCTTCAAAATGCTATTTCTACAAAGACTATAGATTTTGTAGAACTTCTTTGTAGACCACGTTAGTTGTGGTTTTACACACTTGTTTTCCCCTGTCACATATTAAGATCTTCAAACCCTTCCTGCTCTTTACTCGTGATACAGCAACGTATAGTTGTCCGTGACTAAAAAACGGCCTTGGAAGATATAAGCCTACACGTTCAAGTGATTGTCCCTGGCTTTTGTTGATGGTCATTGCAAAGCATAGAGATAATGGGAACTGTCTTCGTGCAATTTTCACTGGTATTATTTTATCGGACGGTGTCATTTTCAATCTTGAAATCAAAGTATGATGACCTATATTATTTCCAGTAATAATCTTTGCTTCGATTACAAGTTTTCCAAGTTTTGTTACTTGAAGTCGTGTACCGTTACACAGACCATTTGTTTGATCAATGTTTCTAAGTAACATTACCGGAGCTCCAACTTTGAGAACCAATTTATGGTTAGGTAATCCTGACAGATGCAATTTGTTTAATACATCCGGAGGAAACAATGCCATGTTAAGGTCGGTTTGATCCTCAGACTCACATAAAGTATCTGAACTGAGATATATCTTTTCTTCACCAGGCATACTATTTAACAGTTCTGTATTTATTGAATCTACAACTTCATTTGTGGGTGCAAGAATGACTCTTTGTTGGAAATAATTTGAATTGCACAAAAACTTTTGCATATCCGGATATGTGAAAGCGATCAATGAAGATATAGGATTGACTGCATCGAGTATAAGTAAATCATCTGGAATTTCAATTTCCACTTCTCCATCATTTGGACCACCAAGTAGACCATCACCAAGCTTTAAAATCCATTCAGCAAATTCCTTGGTCTCGTTAAAATTGCTTGATTTGGTACCCATTTTTAACCTCATGTTTTCAGTAAACTTGAGTAACTGACAATCCTGCCATATATAAGAAGAATTCAATGAAGAATTTACAATCATGCTTCTGGTACCTTTTGGAATGACTGGAAGGATTTGTCTAAAATCACCGCCAAAAAGCACAATCTTTCCACCAAAAGGTTTGTTCTGCAAGGACGGATTATTGGAACGGGCTATATCTCTCATTGTTCTATCCAGAGCTTCAAAACAATGCTTATGTGTCATTGGCGCTTCATCCCAGATTATCATCTTAGTTTGTTTGATTAAGCCTCCTAGCTCACTGTTTGGTTCAATAGAGCATATAGAATCCTCGTTAACATTTATCGGAATTACAAACCTGGAATGAGCCGTTCTACCACCATCTAATAGAAGTGATGCAATACCACTGGATGCAACATTCAACACAACTTCACCATTGGAACGTAACGCAGCTGCAAATGTTTTCCACAGAAATGTTTTACCAGTTCCACCGTAACCATATAGAAAGAAAACTCCTCCACTTCCTTTAACAACTGCATTCATGACGGTTTGATACACTTTTCGTTGTTCATCAGTTAAAGATTTTAGGGAAGCTGCAAGTTCCTTTTTTAAGATAGCCCGATCATACGAAAGTTCCTTCATTATCAATTGATTGTTCAATGCTGAAGTGTAGTTGTCAGGAACATTTGGCATGTCAGTAAAGTTGCTTAACGTACTTCCATAACCAAGTAACAGTTTTTCAACATGTGCTAAGCAAATGTTTTCAATCTCTTCCTCTTTAAGAATCAAATCTAAAAAATACAATAGATGTTTAGTAATTAGATTTTTTAAACACTTGATTAAAGTAAAATGGAATATGAAATTTTATTTAAGTTTTTAAAATTACCAGGAATACCAGTAATCCTCCGTTGCTGATATAATATATCTTCACATAATAGAGATTTTGTTTCCTTCCAGAAAATACCCGGCCTAGAAATGGAGTTTGACATCAAGAGCATTACAAAAAATGTACGCAAGAAATCAGAAGTAGCCCATGCACTTGCTTCATTAATGGCCATTAAATACTCCTTATCATCGTCCAACAGACCGCGAGCGAAACACGCATCTTTAAAAGTATGATATATTTTTCCATCAACTGTTTTTATATCATTGAAACTCATTGGTCCTATAACGTGATTCAATAAAATTCTCAAGAAATAACAATCACCAAGTGATGGAGGTACATAATGTATCCTACCAACTGCACCAAAAGGTTTTTTTCTACGTACCCACTTTCGTGTTTTGCGTATCCATACAAAGTATCTGGGGAACTCTATATACTTCAAAGTCCTAGCAAATGCATCCGCTTGATTACATTTCATCCATTCGGTGAACATAGACATTTTCACAGTTGGGTTACTGACCACGTCACACAAGTTTGAATTATCGTCATAAACAATAGCCTGACCATCTTCATAGTGAAAAGGTAATATTTCAACAGATGGAAGCCGGTAGTGTATGTCAAAGTTAAAGATTCTCCAAGCAGCTTCACACGCTGAAATATATCTACAATCAAGATATGCTTTAACTTCATCTACTTCTGTTTCGTTTGAGAGATTTTCATTATTTGTCATTTCCTTGTTTTGAGGGTTCACATTAGCAGTGGAGGTACTTTCGTAAACAGAAGCTGTCACTCTATCTGGACCCTTATTAATGTATTTGAAGAGATATTTGATGGATCCTGTTTGGTTACACCACTCAACATTTATGTGGCACTGATACTTTTTGAGTAGCATAGCATTGTACGGAACCACAAACCTATTGTCAAGTAAGACGCCATTTTTTTCTACTGTGTTGCATGATTGACGACGTCGGTAGACAGGATATCCTTCAGAATCAACACAAGTCTCATCTACATATTTTTTCGGAAACTTCTTCGAACATTTTAAATTAACCATGCATGGAGAATGAGGATTGTATGTACCACAAGGACCATGGATCATAAATTGTTTGACAAGTTCATACAGTGAAGCATCCATCTCTTTGTCAGGTATTTCAGCACTAATAACCAAATCGATTTCTTTAGCCGTTGGAAATTTGCTCTCGGCACTTAAGAACAACACATACATGAGCATGAGGTAGACCACGTTTCTGAAATTCGATTGTATAAATAACTGAAATATTACATCCAAAAAAGTGTTAGTAAAAGTATTATTTGAGAAATTAATTAAAACAATTTACAATGACTTACTTGCTTGTATCTCACCAAAGAATTTATGTTTCTTGAAATCTTGAATTAGATGATTGATTTTAATTTTGAATAACCGTGCGATGATATCCGGTCTATCTTGAGGGTTCAACCGTTTGTCTTTTAAACATCTATAAATCTCAGGCCAATTGGGATTACAAGTGACTGTTATGAAGAGATCCGGATATCCTACAGCTTTGCAGATTACCATAGCATCTAGATACTTTTGCATCATATATCTTGCTCCACCGGTAAATGAAGATGGCAACAAAATTCGTTTTCCACAATTTGACCCATCGCTTTGGCCACTTTGAACACTTTGATTTAAATTCTTAAATGTTTTACTTCTAAGTTTGGGTTGTTGTGTCTTTATGTAAGCTAACCGTGCAGATTCTATCATTGTATACGCATCAACTACAAACTGTTGAAATAGCTTTTGAGCATTGAGTAACAACGAAAATTGGTTGGCTCTGTCTTGTATTCTGTAACTAAAGAACTCTCTCATTGTGGTACTGGTTCTAAGTATGTCACAATCAACTGAAACACCTCGATGTTTAATACCAAGTCTAAATCCATCTTCTGCATATGGGAAGATAAGTGGATATTGCAATGCAAGATAAGAGGGATGAAGCTCACTGATTCTCTGAAGATCGCCTGATTTTGTTTGAACTATGATATCCCTTTTATCAAAGGCTCCATCAAAATCACCAATTATTAAGGCAGCAATTTCTTCAGCTGTAGGCAAGTTAAAAATTCTACCATCCTTATCCCTTACTCCAATGAGCTTAAGTCGTACATTTTGCCAATCATTTTGTTTAAAACAATCTCGTACCATTCTAAATGACTTCATAAGTGGATTGCATGAATCCAACATTTTTTTAAGACTCGATATGATGGCAAGATCAAGTTGTTGTTTAGTGTCTGTCTTCAAACCTTGGTCGACACTGTGTAAAAAACGACATTATTGTATAGATCAGATATATATAAAACACTTGACATAAATCAGAATTTACTGAATGCTTAATTTACCTTACAGCCTTTTGACGATTAAAATCGTCGTTTTGGGAATCATAAATATAAAGCTGTGAAAATTTGGGGTCTTCACCATCATTTGGTAGCAGACTACCAATGCGATGGTAATTTTGTCCTTGCAGTCCAAAAACATAAGGACCTTTGGTTTTTTGAAAAGTTTTAGAAACCTTGCCACCAAGGGATGTGAAGGAAAACATCATGTTATATGCTCGAATGTTATTCATGAAATTGCGGCTTTCAGGAGTAACTCTTTTGTAAAATCTTTCGAGCAGTGGAGGAGGAGCAGGTGAGGAAGGCAATTCAACATCTCCGTTCGAACAACAAAGAGAAAAAGAAGATTTCTTAGAATCCAAATTACCCCTAAGCATTTCATCTTTCCAAATCATTGCATGACAGTAAGAACATACAAAAATAGCATCTCCATGATCAACGTATTCTACAAAATTATATAGGCAGGAAAAAAAACGATCATATAAGTGAAATATTAGGAGATTAAACTGTTATTTGGAAAGATACTTTGATAAGTTTAAAGAGGGTAGTTACCTCTTGCAATTCCGAAAATCTTTTTTACGATAGAAGATGGTAAACAATCCTCCGAATCGGGATCGTCAAAGTTAGACCTTTCACCAGGGTAGGAATTTTCTTTTCCTGCCGTTCCATTTTGGAAAAGGCAAATTAACATTGGTTACAACAGATAGGAAGATAAGCAATAGATTCGGCAAATATAGTGACTCAGAAAACTATATTTAGTTTTGCATTAAAAGTAAAACACATACCACTAAAAGCTACTACGGAACATTTTGGCAAGTGTCGAGAAGTTCTATTGTCAATATTCGGAGGAGTTGGAATATCACTTCGACGGGACCTTACTGTCACAGAATCCACTTGCAAGACAAAATTTATAAATGTTATCAAACTTACATTAACATTCAATAAATGATTAACAGTAATAACAAAAGTGTATATAGCATACAGTTTGTAATATCTGTTAATGGACTTCTATCAATTTTATGATTTGATGGTTGAAGAGGAGTGACCATTGAAGATGTGCTGCTTAAATCAGCTACAATGGATAAATCAAATTTACTTATATCCGTGGTTTTCAAACTTTGTTTCCTCTTTCTAGAGTCATAAACACCATAATTAGCCTTTCCAGATTGTCCTAAAATTCAAACTAAGGGACAAGGTCAAATCAGATAGCATAGCTAAAAAAAAAAAGATTTATAGCCTTTCCAGATTGTCCTAAAATTCAAACTTTGTTTCCTCTTTCTAGAGTCATAAACACCACAATTTTCACATATGACCATCAAAAACATACTTCCATTATCGTTTTTTGTGATAGTAACATTGCCCAGAAGTGTATCAATAATAGGAGGTGTCTGTACAAATTGAACCACACCCATGTTTCTACGCTTATTCAATATAGACTTTCTTATCTTCCTTGATTCTTTGGACTGTTGGGGACTGCACTGTGGAAAATACTCTCTATGTCTTGGTATGCGTATCTTTTTATTCTCCATAACTGTAAATAAGAATTGAGCACATATGTGTGATTTAGGGCTAGCTATAGGTAATTATTGTAATCACTGTCCAAAAAAAACATTTATTCTCAACAGCTAGTGGTGATTGAAAATCCCTATTGAAACCCTACCTAAATAAGTGGATGATCACATCAAATGTTGAGAATAGATTTAAACAAATGAGATAGAAAAACCTACCATTTAGTGTTCATTGATTGCTTCCAAACAAAGAGCGTCTTGAATTATAGGTTGAGTTTTTGGCGCTAATTTTAAATCTTCAATTTGATTCATTCGAAAAAGAAGCTATAAACATAGCGGACAATATGAAATGGTGATTTAACATACCTGATTCATTTTGTGGGCCTTTGACAGGATTTTATGGTTGACAACTTATGGGCCATAAATTATTGAAAGAATTAGACCATTTAATTGCAAACTTAAGCCACATTAGTTGGCTCTTTTGTTTTGTATAAAAAATATAACCAAGTGAAACTGAAAAATCAATAATTTATAGGGATTTAAATAGTACATATTTTATTATCATCCTTGTCTTGGTTTTACCAACATATTGGTTCCTACAATAAAATTATTACAACGTGATCCACAAGATTTATATTTTGGAGTTGAAGTTTAATGATAGATTTTTACCGAGTCAGATTGTCCAATAATTTATGTGCACCAAGAAATTTATATGGATTTAACTACTACATGTTTGTAAACATTCTTGTCTTGGTTTTATTAGGAACTGTGATGGACTCCTTAGAAACATCATAATTTATATGGATCTAAATACTACATATTTTTTAATCATCCTTGTCTTGGTTTGACCAATATATTGGTGACTACAATGAAGTTACTATAACGCGACCATATAGCCAACTTATTTAAAGTTGAAGTTTAACTCAAAGAATTATATTTATGAATTATATCCTGTCATAATGTTTAGAAACATGTAGTAGTTAAATCCATATAAATTTCTTTGGACCCCTTAGAAACATCATAATTTATATGGATTTAAATACTACATATTTTTAATCATCCTTGTCTTGGTTTGACCAATATACTGGTTACTACAATGAAGTTACTTTAACGCGACCAAATAGCCAACTTATTTAAACTTGAAGTTTAACTCAAAGAATTATATTTATGAATTATATCCTGTCATAACAAAAATCGATTTAACACAAAAGATATAACGAAAATTGAAGACAAAGTGCTGCTATTTAATCGACTGCCCTAAATCAGGTGCTGCTAAAGACCAAAGCCCGGCTTGGACTGAAGTAGTGGAATGAAGAAACAGTCGTTTACTTTGTCTATTGTAATAGTATCAGTGTTTACCTAGCCATAGTTATATGTAACAGTGGTTAAAGAGGAACGATAATAACAGCCAAAACTGGTGAATGGTTGAACGCTCAAATACTAAAAAATAGATTATAATATATCAGTGGATTCATCATAAGCAGCTGTTTGCATTAGACTTTAAATCATTCCTTTCATCAGAACCGCAGATGCTCAAAACATTTGTGAAAAGCTTATTAACTGATGATTCATAAGAGGCAAACAATATGGTTCACATTAGCGGATTCATCATCAGCAGCTGTTTGCATTAGACTTTCCCCTTTAAAGTGGTTATAACATCTGATGCCCCTCATCCACTGTTTGTATACTACAACTGCTGTCCATTAAGCACTGCTTGTGTACAACAACTGCTCAAGACAAAGTCCTGCTATTTAATCTACTGCCCTAACTCAAGTGCTGCTAAAGACCAAAGCCCTGCTTGGACTGAAGCAGTGGACCGAAGAAACAGTTGTTTACTATGTCCATTGTAATAGTATCAGTGTTTAGCTAGCAGTAGTTATATGTAACAGTGGTCAAACAGGAACAGATAAAAAGAGCCAAAACTGGTTCACATCAGTGGATTCATCATAAGCAGCTGTTTGCATTACACTTTCCCCTTTAAAGTGGTTATAACATCTGATGCCCCTCATCAACTGTTTGTATACTACAACTGCTGTCCCTTAAGTACTGCTTGTGTACAACAACTGCTGAAGACAAAGTGCTGCTATTTAATCTACTGCGCGAATTCAAGTACTCCTAAAGACCAAAGCCCTGCTTAGAAAGAAGCAGTGGACCGAAGAAACAGTTGTTTACTATGTCTATTGTAATAGTATCAGTATTTAGGTAGCAGTAGTTATATGTAACAGTGGTTAAAGAGGAACGGATAATAAGCAGCTGATGGCCCTCATCCACTGTTTGTATACTACAACTGTTGTTCCTTAAGTACTGCTTGTGTACAACAACTGCTGAAGACAAAGTGCTGTTATTTAATCTACTGCCCTAACTCAAGTACTGCTAAAGACCAAAGCCCTGCTTAGAATGAAGCAGTGGACTGAAGAAATAGTTGTTTACTGTGTCTATTGTAATAGTATCAGTGTTTAGCTGGCAGTAGTTATATGTAACAGTGGTTAAAGAGAAACAGATAATAAGCAGCTAATGGCCCTCATCCACTGTTTGTATATTACAACTGCTGTCCCTTAAGTACTGCTTGTACAACAACTGCTGAAGATACATTCAAACTCTATATTAAAAAAGTAGAATTTAAACTATGTCAAACTAATTTAGACATCCCATATACTATATTCACAAATCAAAAGCACACATTATAACCAAAGATTATATTTCCCAGCATAATACAAAAAAGTCAACCACATAATGGTTTACCACATGTTCCAAGTTCATACGTTACCAACATCTAAAACATAGAAAATAACTGTTTGAGTAGTTTAAGACTTACCAACGACAACCAAACTTCAAACAACCACGTACTTAAGTACATACCAAAAACATAGCATGTTTACCATCAAAATATAACGACGTGAAAGAAGCTAAGTATTAAGCCTAGATGGCTTCCTCCGGCTCCTTTTGTTGTTAGAAGAGAGTTCCCCAACATTTTGACCTTCCACATCCTGCAACGAACGTTTACCATTAGGACTGGTGGCCGAATCCTTCTCGGCTTCGACAACGGAAGAGTCGCCCATAACAGATACAACATCCTTCAATTAAATCACAAAACAACTACTAAGGTATCAAATAATGTAATATAATCTATACTAAAAAAAACAAAACTGTAGAATTCTTATTCACCTTTGAAATATCAACACCGGCCATCTGTGAGGATTCAGATAATTGAACAGCTTTAATTTCTGAAACTTCTTGACTAAACACCTAATATCAAAATATTACCAAACGGGAATTTAATTAAGATATTTAAACTACAAAAATTGGGAAGAAAAAAACAAAACAATATAGAATATACAAAAACACTTACCTCATCAGCAACCTGAAGAGCATTTTCATTAGCACCAACCAATTCAGCAACTATGTCCGGATCATCACATACTTTTTGGATAGTGTAGACGTGGTAGTCATGGTTAAGGTTGTAATCAGAAACTTCAATTTTAAACGCCAACTTCTTTTCAACCAACCGTGATATTTCATGGGGAAAAGTTTCAGTATCATCGAGCTTCACTTGGCGTTCCCTTATATCATTCGCAGTTGAACCAATAAGCTTCATTACATCTTTATCAAACATCACAAAAGAAACCCTGCCAGTTTCATCTTGCACTCTCAGATGTACTTTGAACCTGTAATAAATGCCAAGTAAATTACAGCAAAAATCATAGCAGTTCTGGACATAAATAGATCGGACGTTAACTTACTTTATGGTTATCGATGTGCATTCTTTATCGCATTTCGGACAAACCAAAGAAGCAGGTGACAGATTCATGACCTCATCAGAAATGGTTTTAGTGTATTGTAAGTACTCAATTTTGGTCAACACCTTCTTGTTACAGTCTCGACATGCCGGATAAAACCATCCATAGTTTTGTTGAACAATTTTGATCGTTGCAACTACCACACATGACATTCCCTACAATATCACAGATAAAGCTTTATTAACATGCTCAATTGATAAAACATAGAAAACATTAACAAAATTAAAATGCCTATGAATGTATATAGAATTATTCGTACACTATCAATCTCAATAATTTCATCAACATGTCTCTTAGGAGTGTCAATTAGAAATTCTTGACGGACTAGAAATACACTCTGAGATGAAAGAATGCTTTGAGAAAAAGAAGCACCAGTTTCAAATTGTTTCACTAAAAGACTATAAAAATAAAAACACAATTAGCGTTAATACTCACACTTCTGTTAATAAAAACATGAAAAATATGAAATATATATCACGGATAGTACCTCTTGCGAAGTTCATTAATCTCATCAATTTCTTGGTTGAGAAATAGACGACTTCCAAACTTATCACTCTGAACAGTATATTGACCTGCAAAGAACAATATACATATCCAACAATTCATTACAAATCACTAAAGAAATAAAAAAATGTTCTTAAAAAATGTAACAAAACGGAGATTGGGAAAAGTAAACGAAATAAAACAGTCAAATATAAATTACCCTGCCACTTCCTAATCCTCGCATGCTGAATGACAGCCATCACAGTCTCATTCGGAGAGTTTTCAGACAAAAAATCATTAAATTCTTGTGCATAGACATTCCACAAAGTACAACGGACTACCTCTCCCCTAAAAGAAAAAGATAAAAGAACATCATTAAAAAGTTAAATACAATCATTTATGTTCTTGTGAGAAACAGATAATAAGAGATAAAACTGGTACACATCAGTGTATATCTCTTAAGCAGCTGTTTTTTTAGACTTTCCCCTTTAAAGTGGTTATAACATCTGATGGTCCTCATCCACTGTTTGTATACTACAACTGCTGTCCATTAAGTACTGCTTGTGTACAACAACAGCCCAAGACAAAGTGCTGCTATTTAATCTACTGGCCTAAGTCAAGTGCTGCTAAAGACCAAAGCCCTGCTTGGAATGAAGCAGTGGAATGAAGAAACAGTGGTTTACTTTGTCTGTTGTAATAGTATCAGACCTTAGTTAGCAGTAGTTATATGTAACAGTGGTTAAAAGTTGTTAGGTTGTTAGATGGGGGATCAACAGAAAGATACTGCCATGGATCATTATAACACTGGTTAAAAGTTATTATAACGCGACCAAATAACCAACTTATAAGAACAGCATATAGTAGATGTTTTAACTCAAAGAATAGCATTAAAAGAACAGCATTGAAAGTTCATACACTCATTTACTGAACAACCATTTAAAACAACCATTTAATGAACTAATCATTGGTATTGTATTAAATAAGAACAACCATTTAATGAACTTTTATATAAAATAAACTAATCATTGGTATTGTATTAAATACAATCATAAGACACAAACAAATTTATATAAATGGCAAATTAGAATTTACTGGACATCTTGAAGATCCAAATTCATCTTTTTTCTTTCATTAGGAAAGATTTCCATATCTCCACACGAGACAACAATTCCAGCAACATCTAAAATCGTAAACATAGCAACATAAATTAGAGACATTGAAAAGGGAGGCAAAACATATATCAGGTTATTGTAAACAGTCATACCGCACGTGAGTAGATCCTTTGCATCTCCATTAAGAATGTGTGAATGTGGTATGAAATTAAATCTGTAATCAACGCCTTGTTAACCATTCACACGTGTAACAACCGTTATTCGGTAAAAGTTAATCTTGTAACCATGGTTAATAACTTTGTAAGCATCAGTGTTTTCTCCAACACCAAATCTGGAGAGAATAACAACTTCATCCTCATGAAGCTGTGATATAAACACAGGTATTAATGGAGCCTTAATCCCTGCCTGAATCTTACGGCCCTGACAAATAAGTGAAAGCACATACTTTAGAAACAAACAAACAAACAGTATCTCAACAAAATATAAAAGGTACATGTGGCTAAAGTCTCAACATATGAAGGATCAATAAGTAACTAATATTCATGTTTGTTTCATTGTGCCTAATCCTATAACAGGGAAACAAACAAACAAACAGTATCTGAACAAAATATAAAAGGTACATGTGGCTAAAGTCTCAACATATGAAGGATCAATAAGTAACTAATATTCATGTTTGTTTCATTGTGCCTAATCCTATAACAGGGAAACAAACAAACAAACAGTATCTCAACAAAATATAAAAGGTACATGTGGCTAAAGTCTCAACATATGAAGGATCAATAAGTAACTAATATTCATGTTTGTTTCATTGTGCCTAATCCTATAACAGGGAAACAAACAGTAAGTATCTATAAATGACCAAAAACCAACCCTAAATTACACAAAACAGAGAATAAATAACCATATAACCCTAAAACAAACAAACAAACAAAACAGTAAACAATAATCATCTACGAAGGACCATAAAGAAACCAAACAAATATTCATCTTTGGTTCTTTATATCTAACCCTAAATTATAAAGGATCCAAAAAACAAACAAAAAGCCATCTTTCTTTCTTTAAACAAACAAACAGTCAATTTACAACAATCATATATTTCGCATAAAAAAAAACAAACAAAAAGATTTTCTTCTTTGTTTCTTTTTGTCTAACCCTAAATTACACAAAACTCAAAACGAAAATGATAAAAACAGTAAAAAAACATCAAAGATGATTGACAAACACTAATACCTTCTCATCGAGCAAGATCAGATCCATCCGAAAGGACTGAACCCATTTCCGGATGATTCTACACTTCAGATTCCACATATCTTTAGACGGATTCAAATCATTAATGAAACTTAGTGACAAAGATGGTGGTTGACCGTCGGATTTCTTGCCGGATGACAGACTTTGCACAGAAGATGCGGACATTTTGATATGAGAAGAAAATGGTGAAATGGAATCGGTGAACTTTTACATAATGAGAAGAAATTTGAATAAAAAGTGTGAAGAAGAAGGAGAGAGAAATATATGATTACTTCTTACAGTGCATTAATGGCAATTTCTCCTCCCCATGCAATTTTAAACTTCCCTCCGAAAGAAAACCTTTTTTAATAATAATAAAATCAGATAATATAGTTGAAATAGATTTATGTAGATATAAATATTGTAAAGGGAATTATGACATCAGCAACTCCATGTGGCATAGCTTAGAAGTTGACAAGTAAGCAGATTTATATTAGCTCATAATCTCTTATTATAGATAGTATAGATTTCAACTTAATTTTGTCAAAACAAGGTTTCGATTCGATCATACAATATCCAATTTGTAACTATAAACCCTAGGGTTTACCAGCTGCATAAAATTAGTGCTAAATTAAGAAGAAGTGAAACACTAAACAAACCTTGAGGATTAGATAAGCATTGAAGAAGACGTCATCAATGGGGGTAATGATGTGATCACGGAACTCTGGGCATATATAAATGAGTGTGTTGGCAGCAAGAAGTGCGGCGGTGGCCGGAGGTTTCTATTTAAGTCTCTGGTACTTGTTCGCTGCCTGTAATAACATCAACGACATCATCCCGTTCGAGGTGCCCCTTGATTTTCTCCTCACTATCTCCGATCTTCACCAAATAATATTGTTAAAACACCAGAAAATTATGTTCAGAAGCAGATTGAGAGGCTTTGTTTGTCAGTAAATATGATCGGAGGGGAGGATCAAGTAATCGAAGAGAGGATTATCTGGTACCTTCCAGATGGAGACTTTAACACCCCTGTTTCTAAACAATAGCCCGAGGGTCAGATGAAATAAAAACATGATGATACTTAAAACAAAATAAATAAGAGAATAAAATTGTGATGCATATGAGACTCGTACATATCTTTAGCCGATCTGGAGAAAAGTATGAAACCATAATATATAACCCATTTTTAGATCTGAACTCAACCTTCAGTTGAGAGATGAATGAGAAGTAAACATCTTTCTGCCAATGCAAAGAACACAGTGTCAAAATATGCACATAAACCAAAGCCATTTTCACTTCGGATTCAGAAATACGAGAATCGGCAAACTTCGTAGTTTGTCGAAAATAGTCCTTGAACTTGAATAAACGTGTTTTCGTCATTCCTAATCCTTCCAAACTTATTTCTAAGTTATGTAAAGTGTATATTGGGTATGTTTAGCTTATGTCATTGTCCCGGTGTGAAAGTTACGGTAAACGGATTACGTTTAAGTATCGGTTATCGAATTGCTTTTAAAGAAAAAGTTTTTGAAAGCCCAAAATTTTGCACAAAGGTTACAATCCGATACAAACATAAAGGACGAAAACTGTGATTTACCCCTTAATTTATTAATATATAATATTATTATAAAAAAGCTCACAACACAACATCCAACACAATTTTCCTAAATTAAGAAACTCTAAGAAAAGAAATACGCTGTGATTTTATTAGACTTCTCAGTCAAATACCTAAAACTAAAAAATACAGAGTGATTTTTCTTTTAATTTATTAATTTTTAATATATTAAATTTTAATTTATTAATATTGTTTTTAGACTTGGAGTCTGAAACGTAATATATGAAATTTAAAATACCCAAGTCTAAAACGTAATATATATCAAGTTAAATACCTTTTTCCAGTTTATTTGATTACTTTTTAAATAATTTTGGACCTTTTATCTTCACAAGAAACAAATCAACGATATTTAATATATTTTTAATTTTTAGAATTTTTTTGTTGTACCTTTGCCGTACCCATATCTTGGATTTTTGAGTTTTATCATTCCCCGTACCCGTACACTAGTCCCGTACCAATTCCCGTGCTACATAGTTAATGATGTAGTAGAACAACTATCTAATCCTTTGAGAATAAAACATAAACAACAACTTTCTAACCTCACATTCGGATCAAACTCTTTGTTCAACTGCTTGTCACTCGGGTCAGTGGTCACAAGTGGCGCTTTTGGAGTGCAACTCCCACACCCAAGCCACTAAATTGGTCATTTTATGACCCCCTGGCTCCCTCTCAATTGGTCTCCTCGCACAACAGAGTTCTAGAACCACCACACCGTAGCTGAAAACATTGGTTTCATCAGTAGCTTTCCGGTATTGAAAACATTGGTTTCATCAGTAGCTTTCCCGTATTGAAGATACCCAGGCACTAAATAACCCATGGTCCCCGCAGTTAGTGTACATACCGGGCTTTTATCGTGGTCCATGATCCGAGCCAGCCCGAAATCACCTAACTAAGAATTAAAATTAGCATCACATTACTCGCTTTAATATCGTGATGGATCACTTGTTGCTCGCATACTTGATGAAGGTACGCCAAAACCGAAGCCAACCCAACCTCAATATTATATCTATACCTAATGTTCCATTTCAAGAACCCCCAATTCCTAGACTCTTGATACAACACCTTATCAATACTCCTATAACACATATACTCGCCTTTTTCGACACACCATCCTTGGAGCAGGACAAGATTCTTATGCCTCATACACATGATAATCGACAACTCAGCCAAAAGCTCCATCTTTCCCTCATGTGAATGCTTAGACCTAACCAAAGTCACTAATTGGTACACAATCATTATCTTGAGTGAAGACTTCATTATATACACAAGTTAATTGGTACTATACCAGAAGTAATTAACTGAGCTTGAGTGTAAATAAAACATAACACACATCGATACACCTTTTAAAAAATGCTGTGTGCTACAACGTTTCCAGAAACCCTTGTTCTTATTCCTATTTCCACCACTAGATCACTAGTGATGGTTGGGATTTTAGATCTACGTGGTACAAGCAACGTCGATACTATGATGACTATAAAATTAATGTTCGACAATAATAAAATTATAAAGTTCGGATCTTAGGCCGTGGGGTATGGTGGGGCGGGAGTTGGGCTTGGGTTGGGGCAAATGGTGACACGTGGAAGGGGAGCCCCCCACCGTCTGGTTACGTGTAAGCGGGGTATGGCGGGGCGTGGGTTGGGCTTGGGTTGGGTGCACCGCGTGGCAGAGGTAATTAAAAAAAAATACCAAAAAATTTATAAAAATTCACACAACAATTATAAAAAAAACCTTCAACTTCATTAAAATTTAAAACATTACATAGTCCTAAAAATTACAAAATAACAAACCTAAAGCGTTAATAAAATTTCAAAAAGGTCGATCTTGTCGAACGCCTTTTTTTCTTTGCCTCGAAACTCTATGTTAGTCACCGCCACCCGGTCCTCGTGGCTTAACTCGCCACCGGGAACGGCTTCGTATTAAGCCTTGAAACGCTCGAGCTTGGGCCGTAGATCGCGCCATTTACGTTGGCACGCGTTGAGGTTGTGGCGGTCGTTACCGACGTTAAGTCGGTAGGCTTCGAACGCTTCCACCCAATATTTTGTTTGGCCGGGTGGCCGACCCTTCATAGCGTCAACGACGCTTGTGACGAGAGCAATTTCCTCTTCACGCGTCCAAGATGCCATAGCGAGGTTGGGTTCGTGGGATGGGGTGGACCAGTGGGGTAGCGGGTTCGAGAGAAGTGGTAGCCGGTGGGGTTGTTGGTGGGGCTGTTGGGTTCGTGGGATGGGGGGACCAGTGGGTTGGGGTTTCAATATATAGGCCCTTTGGGTGACCGCGTGGCGGTTCGGGAAGATGGGGGGACCGTTTGGGGGGATGGTTTGAATTTTAAAATTCAAAATTCAAAAACCCAACCGCCTGACGTGGCGGGTGAGCCAATGAAATTCAGCCAACTAGCATGGCCTATCCGCCCCACGCCCGGCTTGAAAGCCAAGCCCCAAGGGCCACGCCCAAACCCAAGCCCACCCGGGGTGGTGGCTTGGGCGTTTTCCTCCAACCCACGCCCAAACCCCCGCCCCATACCCCACGGTCTTAAGATGAAGTAATAATAAAATTACGTACGTAGAATAGGTAATCTAAATTAAAACCCGCTATAATACTATATTACTATACTAACAAAAAAAATGTGTTACGTATAGTTTAAAATATATCCAAACTAATTAATACTTGAAAAAAATAATACATTAAATTAATATTGAATTGCATCAGATATAATTGTATTCGAATCTACTTCTAAGAGCATTCTCATCCAATCCATCAAAACTTGTGAGGGTGAGTTTTTATATTGTAAAGGGTAAAAAAAGTGGTTGTGAGTGGAGGAGAGAGAAAATGTTACTGTTCATCTGTATATTTGGGGGGACACTGTTCACCCAGTATAATTTTTTTAATATATATTGAAAGTGGTTGTGAGTGAAGAAAAGAGAAAAATGTGATGATAATATTATTTAATTGAAAATGAGAGAGAAAAAATATTTGTTTTTAGTGGAAATATATTGATATAGGAGTTGTTTTTTAGTGGAATGTATGTATAATTTGATGGATTGGATGAGAATGCTCTAACTGATATATGATGGGTACATATCAGGACCATAGGGGAAGTATCTATTAAAAAGTGGATTTTGCCTAAGTAGCCTAAGAAGGATTGTAATGATGACATGTGGCACTCCTAATAAGTAGGAAGGAAGGGCATTTTGGTTCTTATAAGACCACCCGTAGTGGTAGAGAAAAATAATGCCCCCACCATGGGGCATTATCCGACACGTGGCATCCTAGTCAGCGTTGGACATTATAGCAAAAGTGGCGTAGTGGGGCATTATTCCAATAACGCCCCTTTCAATTATTAAACAAAAAAAAAAAAAAAAGCAAAGAGTTCGGATTGGCTGGTCAAAGTGGCCCACATGCAAAAAGTGGGAAGTTGTCAGAATGCTCTTGTTGATTGGTTGCCCATATTTGTTCAAAGCGTTATATTTAAAACGCTGGAAAGCAATTTTTGAAAATAAAAAAAAAAAAAAAACGCCCCATGTAATGGGCGGAGGGGCGTTTTTATGCGTTTGTTTTCAATTTAAAAAAAAAAAAAAACGCCCCACTACGGGCAGTCTAAATGGGATTGAAAATGACATGTGGCACCACTTTTGTGTTTTTAAGAAATACAACAAAAAAATCTAGTAAAAAAAAATCTAGCACAAAAAATCTAGTACAAAAAAATCCACCACAAAAAATCTAGTACAAAAAAATATAGCACAAAAAAAATCTAGTACAAAAAATATAGCACGGAAAAGTTAGCAAAAAAATGTAGTACAAAAAAATCCAGCACAAAAAATTTAGCACAAAAATATAGTACAAAAATACAACACAAAAAATTGTTATACAACATAGAAATACAACACATTTTAGTGAGGTTTTTTTAGTCTTCATATTTTATATAGCAGTATGGTACTCAAATTAAAGATAAAAAGACGCTCGATTTTATGGTGAAATTTTTATGAAAAAATAATGTCGTATAAAAAAGTTATGAACGTTTAAAAAATGAGTGTGAAATATGCATGTGCCTTGCATGTGGAGAGAGAAAGTCCATAAATATGATTTACCCAAGATACCCTTGCACTCCTTTCTCCTACACTTTAATCTTAAGGGTGATCGGGGCACTCACGGGGAGGGGGTCGGTGACCCCATTCACCGCTCGGGAACACCGCCGCCATCCCTGCGGTGACCCAAATCAGGGAGGTGGGTCGGGGTGAGTTCACCGAAGAAGGAAGGGGGAGAGTGTGGGGCCACCCTCTTTTCAAACTAATCAATTATTTCCTTTTTTTGAATAAAAAAACAAGTCACCTAATAGGGGAGTGCCGCCATCAAATTGGGGTGTGAGGGGAGTTTAAGAGAGGAGTTGACGTGGCATAACCTGATTGGGTGTGCGTAAGAGATGGGACTCCCCTAAGAGGGGAGTGCCCCTCTCACCCTAACCATTGATTTAAAAAATGAATGGTTAAGATTTCTTCTCATCCTACTTAGGCAAAATAAACTTTTTTTTATTTGATCTTACCCCAGGACTATATATATATATATATATATACTAGTAGGGTGCCCGCGCGATGCGGCGGGAAACACAAAATTTTGGTTTGTTGGGTTTTGAGTCTTCACCGCCACCAAAACCAAAATAATGGTTAAAGAGATTTTAAAACCATTTGGTTTCGTTATTGGTGGCCATTTGGTTCGGTTTTTTCAGTTATCCATCAAACCAAAACCTGGGCTAAATTTTTTAAACCTTTTTCTTAAAAATTGAAATCAAACCTAAATCATAAATGAATACATTATAACAAAATGGGATAAATATTAGATCCAGTAATGAAAACAATATGATTTAACCTCAAATTTTAGTATAAGTCTTTGTAGTAACTAATATATAGGATTTGCATGGTTTCGTTGGTTCGATTATTATCCTCAACTAAAGGAGAAACCAAAGTCATCAATCTTTTGCTTAGAAATACATGAAATTAAGGTATCAATACATGAAATGGTTCGGTTTGGTTCAATTGATACAAAATACATGAACTGAAGGTATAAAAGCTAGAAATATATGAAAATATGAATGGTTCGATTAATTTTGGTTAAACGGGGGTAAAAAATCAATAACCTATTTTTGGTTGATTACTGGACAATTATTTTTATATAATTTATTATATTTATTTGCAAATATTAAAAAACAGATATTTATTACAATCAATTTACATTATATTGAAAAAATAGATAACCTATTTTTGGTTGATTGGAGTGTGAAGAGTTATGGCAATCCGCAATCATGTGTTTGTGCATTCCGTTGGTTTGTATTGTTTTCAACCACAGTGATTTTAATAAGCATAGGACTATGATGTATAGATTGATAGAATGATAGGTGTATTACTTGGGTTAAGTGTGGCTTCAAAGAAGATTATGTTTTTAATTCGGCCGAGTATGAACCCAACTGGAGTTGTGGTATTGGTGATTTGGTTTGTTAGTTCATTTGTGCCATTTGTGAACCAAAAGAGTTCTAGAAAAACTTTTTCACGGGTATATTTGCCCACGATGGATTTCATACTGGTTACTGAGTTTTCTTGCCTATATCCTAGGAGAATCACTAAGCTATTTGTATTTGTTAAAATTCATTATATTTCTAAGGTACAGTTCTCTTTATACGAAAAAAATAGCATGTCATGGCTAACATAGTGCTAAGCGTGGTATTCCTGTTTAGCATAAGTTCCAGTTTCGAATCCAATTTCTACTATTTCATCTCCTAACCCCTTGAAGACCACCTAGTCCCACTGCTTAACACCATATTTGTGAGGCACTGGCGATAGTGTGACTCGTTAAAAGTCAAATGACTAACAAAAAGAAATAGACTGAACTTCGAAAGAACTTGTATATTGTACAAAGATGAGATATTAAATGTAATCCTTAAAACAGTATTTTACATGGATCCAAACCCTTTTAACCCTAACAAAGACCACTTTTACCTAAGATATGATGCTAAGACAATAGATCAAGAGAGACTTTGACTTCATCACAGACCTCTTGACCGACACAATAATCAGAGGCTAAACTTTACTCAAAGTCAGGAATTTCTGATGCATTTTACATGTCAAATCTATCCCTATTAGTATCCAACGCCACCAACTCTTTTCATATATCCCGGCTCAACCCAACATTATGACCAGGCCTGTTATGTGATCGTTCTAATGCCCCAAATTTAGCCCGAAAAGCCACAGCTGCCATGGTAGCAGTTTTGACCTGGTCTTCTTTACGAGACTCAGATGCATCACTCACACTCCCATACCGTAACTCAGCCGATGTAATAAAGCAAATCAATCAAAATCCCAAGAACGTTAAAAGCAACTTCTTCCATGGTCCAAGCCTCTTGCATGAAGGTATTATTGTGGCTAATAACAGTTTCACCAAACCAGAAAAGGTCTGCAACCGATCGACCCGAGTGAGCAATCAAGATCCCTTCAACGGGCCTGTAATCATCAAGAAAAGAATTGTGGTCTCCCCCAGTTAACTGCATCACCACCATTGGTATGGATTCAAGTCAGATGAGACTCTTCCAAGTGGTTTAAGAGCCTAGTTTTCCGGCTGAACTAACTGAAGAGAACGTGTCGGATGATCTCTACAGGCCCCGTGCTTATTGCTTTTGAGTTGTTCATGGGTCCATCATGTACAATTTAAAAATAAACTCTTTTAAGTATATTAATCACAACAATTTATTAAAAAAATGTGGGCAAATAATGTCAGGTTGGACAGGTCTGTCTAACTTGACATTTTCTGACCCAAACCAGTTTTGACCCGTGAGTCAACCACCAGACTTGCCCATTTGCCACCTCTACGATTCTGCATGAATATAAAAGAAACTATGCTAAAAGTTAGTTATAACCTGAAGAGCATGACATAAAGGTCTAGCAGGCCTTTAGCAGCGTTTGAACCAAGCCAAGGCGTGTGCCGCCACATAAGCCGCCCATTACAATAGACATGAACCTTTCTTGCACCTAGTGCAAGTTCAAGATACCACATTTCAGGGACCATCTGCCATAACAAAAAAGTACCAGATTATGCATTTTTGATGAACTTCTATTCTTTTGTAGCCGCCTCTATATAAACGCCAACATTTTCACTTTCCCCCTGGCATAAGCGTTGTGGATTGAGTTCTGGGCCGCCATGTATTGCTGTAGTATGTACTGTGCAGGTGAAATTTCCTGCAGCCATCAAACTCAACATGGTTGATGGTAACAATACAACAACTTCCACCAAAAAAATCCATTCTTCACTAAATTTAATGCTCAATTCCTTTAGTGATGATGCAAAGACTCAAAATTAAAATTTAATCCATACCCACCTAAGAAAAAAAGAGGATAAATCCAAGAGTTTAGTGCAACAGATCAGGTTAGCATTATCAATATAGAACATAACAGAAATCCAAAACAAAGTTAGATTCCTTTTTAGGACTATTAAAAGACTAAGTTGCTACTGGCCTTTATTTGATTGAATCCTTAACCTCTCATGATCAATTCCTGGATTATTAGATTAACTATTTTTTTTAGTTTAAACTGAAACCTAAAAAAAACACCATACTTTATCCGCTCTTGATCAGTAAGAATACTCTTCAAGGTTCTTTTTTTTTGTATCCCTGTTGCTTCTTATGTTTTGTAATAAAAAGTTTTTTTTTTTAAAATCACATCACAAGTAAGCAAGTATGTCCGATAAGTCGTCAAAAATCTAAAATCACAGCACATATATTTAGTTAGATGAATTGACCAAGACAAGTTTTGGCTGGTGCCAAGTAAGCTCTCATATGGAGTGTCTTTTCAGCAATACAATAGATTAAACATCATGGCATTAATGTAAACATAACATGTAATATACTTGCATTTGGTATGCGTAACAAAACTTTAATCTAGGTGCGGCAATTCTTGACCCGACACGAAAAAACAGGTTTAGGTTACTAACACGACCCGTTTAAGAAAACGGGTCTGCTTCGGGTTGACCCGTATTAAAACAAGTCGGGTTTGGGTTGACCCGTATTAAAAACAAGTCTGGTTCGGGTTGACCCGTTTAACTATTTAGAGAAAAACTATTATTTTTTTGTTTTTGTTTTTGTTTTTTCCGTTTCTGTTTTACATGGTTAGTCATAATACTTTTAGTTTTGACATGTTATATTATTTACTTGTCACACTCATACTCAGTATTAAATATGTTATCGATAAGCCGCTTAAAACCTAACAATTTGCTTATAAATCGTCAACTTGCATGACTTATTTAAACATTTGGGTTAAACGGGTCGAGGTCGGGTGAACCCCAATATATATGTGTGCGAGTTAGGGTTGAAATCTTTGACCCGAATAATAATATGGGTTGGGTTCGGGTTGAACATTTCAACCCACCAACCCGACACGATTAAAGTTTAATCATTTTTTACAACGTATTTTCAGTACTTTCATTTTTACCGTTATATGTAATCAACTTACATTTTGATATGTCTATATATAGTACTTATGTTATGGTATAGCAAAAAAAATGTATTAGTTTAATTATTCCCAGATAATGTCATATTTATAAGTTGTAAATTTTAAAATCTTACACTCCCTACATCTTAGATCTTAATATAACTCATATAAAAACAAAAAAAATAATAAAAAAGCATATTAGTTACCATCCCTTTGTCAGCAAACCGTCAACCGATCTAGTATAACAACATTCAAAATGATTCAAACCAAGTCAAAAGGGTAGTCTTGTTCTGCATTCCAATCTGATAAGCCAACAGCCAAAATTCCTCTTTTCATCACCATCAAACATCAAAAAACCTAGTAAAATGTCTTGCAATAGAAATTAGGCCCAATTGTTAATTAAACAGGAACATGATACTATAATGCTCCATAAATAAAAGAAGATCATCACCAAATATGTAAAGTTTACCATCATGATCCACCATAGTTCTATCAACCTCCTACCCTTTGCTTCGAGGTGTACTCAAATATGCCAGAAGCAAGAAGCAACTGGTTCTCTATCGTAGAAGCAATGGTAAAGAAAATCAACAAAGGGTAAGTTGAGGTTGAATTTCTGAAGTTTATAGTATATCAATGAAATTGTAACAAAATTCTACGAATCACTGAATCTGATCAAAAGTTTATTACAATCAAACATTCAAGATCATCAAATAACTAAAACAAAAACAAAAACAAAACTAATCCAACTCATGAGTTTATTGATGTTAAACAAAATGTTGCAGAGAAACTAACCTTAATTTGGAGGCGATATTAGCAGGATCAGATCAAGATCATCAAATCAAGGTTAGTTTCTCTGCAACATCAAGATCAGTTAAGGTTAGTTAAACAAAATGTTTCAGAGCAAGATCATGATTAGTTATTGATGTTAAATCATTCCCCTAACTCATATTACAAATCAAATAAACTAACTCAAACCAAGTTTAATTGTTCTCACACAAACTTTTCATTGAACAGGTTGTGCGCATATATTACACAGAATGTTGAAATGTGATTTTTTTTCTTCAATTCAGCCCCATAATCACAAGCTTAAACAAAAATTGATACGAAATCAAAGAGAATTTAAACAACAATTGATAAAACTCACATGTTGATCGTATTGGTTTATGTGATATATGCTTTCAAGTGCAGAAGTAGAAGAAGTAATCGAACAACAATTGATATCGTGACTGGTATGCAATTTTGGTAACCATAGAACCTGCAAACAAAACTTAACTGAGTTGTGAAGTTTCCGGTGACCTAGATGATACATCGACAAAGGAGAATAGTTACGTGAAAGATGATCTCGATTGGGATTATTGTGACTGACGATGAGAGAGAGAGGGGGAGTGAAGATGAAATAAGGTGGATTTCAAAATTCAAAATCACAAATGATGAGCCAAAACACAAAAGAAGCGGGCCAGTATTTGGTGAGATTTTAAGATAGCTTGATACTTGAAATGGTTGTACACATGCTTTAAATAGTTGTACATAATATAATATAATATAGATTGATTATAAACTTTAGTACTGCAATTTAGAGTTTAAATTTTAAAAAACTTTTTTTCGCCCAGTCAAAATTTGTTAGCCCTCTAAAGTAGGAAGCTTTGTTAATATTTGACTAAGGTGTAAACAAAACTTTTATTCACTTACTCAACAATAGTTTTAGTTTTTTGGTTTTAAAAATGATAGTGCTTTTAATCTATATTTTATTTGTGATGATGAATAAAAATACGTCAAGTTTTAATCACTTGTACACTAATTATTCAGCTACTTGTACATTTAAAACCGCACGTCAATATTGACCAAGAAATACATTAAAACGTCGACAAAAATGAGTAGATCGTCATGGTACCTTCGAATTTTTTTAAAACATTATAGTTTATAGGGTATGACAAGAATACGTAAAAAAATTATAAGTTTGTTGGGGAGGGGGGAAAAGTGTAACTAATTATCTATAATTTTGTTAAAAGTCATGGATTTAAGTGTAATAAGTTTAGGGGCTAAAAAATAAATAGTGTTTAAAAGACCAAACTACCCTCATTTTAGGGGTCTTTCTATAAATAAAAGGAGGGAAAAGTTCTTATTTTTTGGGTATCTTAAAATGCCATTGTCTCATGCATTATAATATAGTATAGATATATATATATATATATATATATATATATAGGGGAAGGTTCATTTGAGAAGAAATTTAATTAGAGAAGAAAAAGAAGAAATGACATATTAGTAAAATGATATTTCATTTTTAACTCATATGATTAATGTTTCTCTCTTTAATTAATTAGTCAACTAATCATTAATTATCCTACATATAATCTATAAAAGCTACACAAATCAAAATTTTCCTACATATAACCTACACATTATAGAATTTTATCCTACACAGTCGAAATTTATCCTACACACCTCGAAATATATCCTACACAACTCTAATTTACCCTACACAACTAGTAACTTATTCTACACTTTGAATTAAGTTGTTTTTTTTTTTAATTTGGAAAAAGTATATATTTTGAAAATGAGTTACAAATTTAATTTAGCTAGTTATTAAAGGGGAAGAATACAAATTAATGATTTATGTAAGTTTACCAATATATATATATATTTTAATATACCCTTATATTAAAATTAAATACAAATATTAAATGAAGTAAAATGAAGCATTCTTATTGGTTGAAAGTTCTTCTTTTTTCTTCTTACAAAAAAATTCTTCTCATTTGAACCCTCCACTATATATATATATATTAATTAATCCAACTAATTTATTTGATACGATGGGGAGTCCAACTCAGAAACCCCAACAAAATCCTCAACAAGATGATCATGGAGAAGAAGTTAAACAACATCAACAAGAAGAAACGTTCACATGTGAAATTTGTATTGAACCAGTTACCCTCCGACACAAGTTCAAGATCAACAACGAATGCCCTGATCACCCCTTCTGTACCGATTGTATGATCAAGTACATCCAGGTGAAGCTAGAAGACAACAAATCAGACATAAGATGCCCTGCTACTTCCTGCAACCATTCACTCGACCCCTTCTCATGCCGCCCCACAATCACACACCAACTGTTTGACAAATGGGGTGATGTGTTATGTGAATCCGCCGTGTTAGGCGTTGAGAGGGTTTACTGCCCTAACAGAGAGTGCTCGGAGTTGATTCTGAACGAATGTGGTGCTCGTAAGCTCAAGAGATGCGTGTGCCCTGATTGCAAGAAGCCTTTTTGTTTCAGGTGTAGGGTTCCATGGCATGCTGGTTCTACTTGTAGAGAGACGAGGGATGAAAACGACGTCGCGTTTGATGTTATTTGCGAGAAGAATAAGTGGCAGAGGTGTCCCAGCTGTAGGCGTCGTGTAGAACATGTTGATGGATGCAACCATATTATGTGCAGGTTTGTTCTCCTCCCTTCGTTATGTTACACACAATCATAGACATAGTACTAACTTAAACCACAAAAGGAACAAAACCATTCCCTCAAAAGAGAACACGTGTAACATGATAAACTCTTACCATTTTGTTTGGGCAGATGTGGAACCCAATTTTGCTACAAGTGCGGAAAACGGTGGTGTCACCATGGTTTAAACCATAGGCTTGTTAGAATTATAAACTTAGTTATGTTTTATTTAGTTATGTAATGTATGATAAGTGAATGTTTTAGTTAAGATAAGATATTTATGTTATGTAATAAGCGGGTAATTAGCGGGAACCGATTTCAAATAACTGCCATCGCAGTTACCCGCCAAAGATAACCGCCAAACTAAGAAGTATTTAACTTGATTGCCGGCAAAGATGTTGGTTATCAAGACAATTTCTGTTATATCGAATTGTCCACTTTCTTTCTTCGATTTATCCTGTATTCTCTGCATCATCTTGGAAAACAAACATGGCTGCAAGTCTCGTACATGTTTCCGCTGCATTAACAAGTTCTTATGCACGAGACCAAATCGATCCGGATGTCCAACATAGTGGTATCAGAGCCACTGAAAGATTTGATGCAGAGATCAAACCTACTGCTACATCAATGCCCTGCCAACACTGCATCGATGAGAAGAACGAAAGAAAACGACGAACACGACGTGAACGATTGTGTTATTATTGCCATTTGCCTGGTCACCAGATTTACACGTGTAAATCCAAAGAAAATGATGAGGAATCGCAACTTATTCGGCAAGCAATCAACAACGGAACAAGAACTCAGAAAGAGGAAGTACATTGCCGAGAAGAAATGATTGTTACGGGAACCGATGGTGGGCAATGGAAGGATATCTGGTATGTCAACCCGACATTTTGTCATCATTTTGTGAACAATATAGATGTTTTTAAGCGAGTAAAACATATGATGGGGGTAGAAACTCGATCCGGAATGAATAACTTCTTATTCATCCGGGGAGTGGGAGTAGCCGAAATAAAAATGGGAAATGAAACACTGAGCGTTCCTAGTGTTTTCTACTCACCGGACATTAACCGAAATGTTCTAAGTCTAGAACAATTAACACTTCAAGGTTTTACAGTCCGAAGATCCGGTGATACATGCAAAATATTTCCCATGTTCTCATCTCCGGTGATGAACACAAAGAATGAAGTGACGGGATTAACAAAAGAGGAGGAATTAGGAATAAAAGAGAAAGAAAGGCTGCAAAACATGTGTGGCGTAGATGACGAATTCAAAAACGACTATTTGAATTCGTATTTCGAAACTCTTAATGTCTCGGATGAAACCGAGATTGATTGGAATCTGATGATCTTAAAGTCATTGGAATTCCACGAGTTTAATGACTGTAAAGCAGTGATTAATATGCTTGATGATCGTGAATACGTGTTCAAGTATAGATTTGAACTGCAAAAGAAATTCGAAGAGATGGTTAAATGGTTTCTAAATGAATATTTAGGAATCACTCACAGACCTTTTCCTCCTTGCACCATGGATAAACAGAAAATAGATCTACTGGATCTCTATATGTTGGTTGATAAGGATGGAGGGTATCGAGAAGTTACAACAGAAAATTTGTGGCCAATCATTGCAAAGGATATGGGGTTTGAATACAAAGATGGTGATTTCATTCGGATAGTATATGCAATGTACTTAGACACTCTAGAATACTACTACAAATTCAAAATGGTTCAACAGAAGGTGCATGATAAAAGAGTGGTGAATGAAGAGGATGAATTCTCAAAAGAGGATCACAAGAGAACCAACAGTCTGGGCGGCGGCTGTGACGATGCTGCGGGAGGAGTACACCACGAAGTGGAACCAACACAAGTAGCGTTCTATGCAGGTATAAGAGATGATAACTGGAATCAAATGAAGAAACGAAAGAGATTCAACTTCAACCAAGCAAGATGGGCCGTTGAAGAAGCCAACCGAAGCGTAATGAAACAAGCTCATAAGCATAACCAAGTTTAGAGGGGTTATGTTAGAATTATAAACTTAGTTATGTTTTATTTAGTTATGTAATGTATGATAAGTGAATGTTTTAGTTAAGATAAGATATTTATGTTATGTAATAAGCGGGTAATTAGCGGGAACCGATTTCAAATAACTGCCATCGCAGTTACCCGCCAAAGATAACCGCCAAACTAAGAAGTATTTAACTTGATTGCCGGCAAAGATGTTGGTTATCAAGACAATTTCTGTTATATCGAATTGTCCACTTTCTTTCTTCGATTTATCCTGTATTCTCTGCATCATCTTGGAAAACAAACATGGCTGCAAGTCTCGTACATGTTTCCGCTGCATTAACAAGTTCTTATGCACGAGACCAAATCGATCCGGATGTCCAACAAGGCTTGAAGTATATGGATGTGTATTTATAGTTTTGGTTTTTGTTATCGTATTAATAGTTGGATCAAAGAAGGGGGCGTTTCATAGGCACCATCACGCCGCCCAACCTCTTTAAAATCATGTTCATTGGAAAATTATTAAAAAAATCTAATTCGAAAATCGTTGAACATGTTAAGTATGTGAAGCATGACCATTGCCATAGGCTAACCCTTTTTGGTTTGAACTTGACCATCGTGATTTACCCTTTGATTATTTATATGGTGTATTTGTGAAGTGGGTCATGAGAAAAGTAGGTTTTCAGTTTAGATGTCCATGTATCATATTTGAAAGTTGTTAGCTTCTTCTATGGAAAGAGTGTCAATATTCATTGTAGAAGAACCTTGTTGTTTAATGATACGTTGCTACTACTGGGCTCAAACAGGCCCAAGAGGACACTTAAGCCTGCTAAATTATATGCAACAAATAAACACTTTTACATGTGCTTACGTGGTAGCCAGTTCTTATTATATATCACTAGTGGGGAAACCCCACATTGTAGCGGGATCGAAAATTTACACCGTTGCAGCAGCGATGAGACTGACAATTTGGTTCGTAGATTTGTTGCGGCGGTCAACAAACACCACAGTGACCGCGTACGACTATGTGTGGTGATGGTGACCCAGTGTTAATCAGGGTGCAATTGGTAGAGACAAGTGTGTTGTAAAGGATGAGCACAATGGTTGTTTATATAGTTTAAATCTTCTACTGTGATTATTACAAAAGGGGTTTCACGACAGCTAAATCAAACCAGTGAAAGCTTGCAAGCTTATAAGGGGGGTGGGGGTGGTCATCACTCATCACTCACTCATCAGTCACAACACCCAATCAAGTTCCGTCATGTCATCAACCATTTTTCCATCACTCACAACCTTTTTTAGTGGCAATGGTCATCACTCACAACACTCAACAATAAACCCTCACACCCCCTCACATCCATTTATCACTCACACCCCCATCACTCGTGAAATATATCACGGACACAATATCATCACTCGTGAACAAAGCAGTGGCGGTGGGTTGTTGCAGTTCATCACTCGTGGACAATTTCTATCACGGAGAAAATCATCTCCACCCCCAGTCCCCTAAAAAACAGGCTGCACGTCAAATAATCATGTTTTTTGGTCAGTTTATATTTTTGGGAACTACCAAACATAATCAACTTCTAAGAAGCAAGAGTATGTGTTGTAACTTATAACATGCCCTTAAGCATTTCCTAAAACAGAAATTGACTAAAAAGTGTGTTCCTTGTTTAACTGCTGGTAAATATATAGAGTGCTTACTCATTGTCACCACGGTTTAAACTTAGTATATGGATGTGTATTTATAGTTTTGGTTTTTGTTATTGTAATAATAGTTGGATCAAAGGAGGGGGCGTTTCATAGGCAACATCAGGCCGCCCCACCTCTTTAAAATCATGTTCATTGGAAAATTATTAAAAAATTCTAATTCGAAAATTGTTGAACATGTTAAGTATGTGAAGCATGACCATTTCCATAGGTTAAATTTGTGAATTATGAAAATGAGTTAAACACAAATGTTGAAAGAAAAAAAAGGATCAAGTGTATGTGGTGTGTGGCACCACACCACTACTGTTACATCAAGTCCTTGTACTGCATAATTGAACTTGGGATGTGATTCTTTTGTTTGTTATTTTATTATATTGGATATATGAATAATAAATTAAATAAGAAATATAATATTTAAAGATTTGCATATATGTTTGACTTTTATAAATTGGATACAGGATTCAATTTCGTAAAAACTGGAAGGGTGAATAAAGAAAAAACCAGTATATTTATCTACCCACACTCATCTTCAACAAGATTAAATTATATTGGGTTCCATTTCTATACTTTACAATGTATATATCTAGATTCTACCAATTGTATTTATGTTTGTGAAATTTGAAATATTTATGAGTTTTCACGAATGTTGTGATCATGAATTATATACTATAGAACACGTAAATGAATGTGCCAATTATAATCAACTTTTAGAAAACGCAGAGGATGAGATTTAAGTTAGAATAATGATTAAGGACTTAATCATTAAATATGGCAAGAAAGTGTTTTATTATGGCCACACCACATGGCTGGTATACATGCTTTATAATTTGCTAGACACTGGCGTAGGAGATTCTGCACAGAAGTATTGCCAAACCAATACATATACATACTACAATATTCTAAGATCACCTTCAAGCCATTGATGTTGAAACTTGAACCACCCAGTCATCTTCTACGGCAATTTTCATGCAAACACTTCCAAACAAACACTTTTCGGCGTTCCCCTCTATTCCGAGAAACAGAATAGTTATAAGTAACAATCAGTGCAATAGAACAAAAAAAAAACTTGAAAAATTGGATTCCTTTATTTGGACACATCGGGTTTGGAGATCACGTTTCGTTGAAGCGGTTGTACATATTTCAAAACAAAACAAAACCTATTATATTAGAGGAACTTATATAGAATTATAGAAACTGACCTAAGGTTGAACGAAGCGGTGAATGAATCAGAGCATACCGGGGAAATTTGATTCATCGGCGTTTGTCTCTGGTTCAATAGCCGTTGCTGTTTTTGCTTCCACATACCACCATCCTCACTCGTCATCTCTAATGAAACCGTAGACTCACCACGGTCAGGTTTGTGATGGCTGAGAATTTTACAACCGCCTCTCGTTGTTCCAGTGCACGTGAATTAGACATTGATTAAGAGTCTGAAACCACACTTTCCATATCTAAATAGAAAATTACCAAAAAGTTCAATTTTTAAAATCAAAACCGCAGTGAAGAATATACCAATTCACTGCGGTTTTTGAAAAATATACCAATTCAAGATACAGTTATTTAACTCCTTCAATAACTACTTGCCTGACTCTTATAGTTAGATTGCTTTCGCCTGTCTCTTCAGTTCTTTTATCATGTTGTATCATAGTTGCATTACTTAATTATCTTAAATCTTACACATAATATATAAATCATCTAATAATATCTACACAAGCAGATAGCTACATTACTAGTGGTAGTAGGCATACGAACAACATCATTCCCAGACTTGTCATTATACAAATTGACTGCATATAATGAAATTGTAATTCCATATCATGGATTAACAGAGTCGGTGTAAAAAGATACAATTCAAAATTAACTAGATGTACACTCCCGCCGCGTTGCGGCGGGTCTCAGAAGCGTCGAAAAATCATCAAAGTGTTTCAGCATAAGAAAACATGCAGTTAGTCAAATCTTTTAGATGGTAAATTGAATTCATATTCTTCGAGCAACGTAGGATAAAGCTAAGCAATTTTATTGGGTATATAAAAGCATAATTTAAGTTAGCAACCTTAACAATAGTAATTTATTTATTTTTAAGTTTGTAGTGTCCAAACAAAAACGACTTTTTTTCCTTGAAAGACATATAATACAGAATATCAATATTGATTTGTGTTTGAATACTACAATACTTGTCCTTTTAACACATGGATAACAAATTTCCAAATCTATCCCTTCGTCTTCCCTACACAGTACCATCTTGCCAACATGTTAATCTTCTTTATTGCTACTCTGCCAACAAACCCACCTTTTTAAAATTCAATATCAAAAGAAAAAAGTGCAAAGTTAATATCTAAGAATCTGCGGTAATCGAAAGTAACTAAACAGAGTAATCTAATCAATTGCAACTGAAGTAAAAAAAAAAAAAAAAACATCAAAACAAACAAAGTAAATCAACTATTCTGGTGGTGTGTCTACACAACAGCAAATTGATCATAAACATTCAGACAAATAAATGAAATTGACATATCTCTAAAATTTGCAATCCAAAAATTTAATTGTGTAAGTCTTAGAACGATGTCATCATAGACTCTACAATAGGGATTCTAAGAAAGCAACGAAACCCTTTCATATCGTCCGAGAAGGAAACCGGCCGGCAGCAAACCCTCGTGTATGAACAAAAGTATCAAACCACTGTACATACCCAAAATAATAGCGCCTATAATGTCGGCGAAGGCGGCCAACTGATGTGCGTAAAGTGTGATAGGTATTTAAGTATATTTTAAGCCCTTTTTACATATTAGTCAAGTTTTAAATTTATAAAACACGATATTTTACTAACACTAAACACATATATGGGCAAGTGCACCCATCGTGAGCGTAGTATAGTGTTGGCAAGATACCGATGTCGTCCAAGAACACAAGAGCTTTTAATATCGGTTTATCCTCAACGTCTAATCAAATCAAAAGTTTAGAAAACGGTTTTAAACTAGAAAAAATAAAAACTAACTAAAATGCTGAAAAATAAAATAAAAGTAAAAACAGATAGACAAGATGAATCACTTGGATCCGACTCGTGTTTAGTGTAACCTTTGATTATTTCCGCACTTTTGCACTTTTTAAGAGATTATCTTAGTTATTGTAGTAGGCCCCTCTTTTGAAGGTGACGTTACCCTCAACCCAGTAGTTTGAGTCAGCAAGGATACAATCCTAAAGGGTCGGATTATTGAAAGATAATTAATTAAGTTATTAATGCATATTATGGTAGGCCCCTCTTTTGAATGTGACATTACCCTCGGCTAAGTAGTCTGAGTCAGCAGGGATACAGTCCTAAGAAGCCGGGTTAAAGTATTAATAGTAGCTTACATTTGAGGGGATCAAAGAGTTTGGACCCCCGCCATCCAATACCAGTGGGTATTGAAGGAGGTCCTACTAAATTTGACCCAGGTCCTTGCAGGATCTATACACTGAACAAGGCAAGACTCTTACCAAACCGTTCCCTTATCCCCCGACCAGGTAGCCAACATACCTCCATATAGACTGTGGAGATATGAATGGTGAAAATCTTTTATTTTATATAGACAGTAAAATAATGCCAAGACACCACGGACAAACGATAAGGAAGAATCACCTTCAACATAAGAAACTAGTTATTAAAGTCATTAATACATAACCAAGTAAAAAGTGCGAAAAGATTAAAAATAAAAAGTATTACACTAGACACTTGTCTTCACCAAGTGATGTAAGAGACTTAGGCAAACATGGCCTTTGATTGTCAAGAACTCTTACGATCAATCTTGGATCCCGAGATGACTGACACACTCTATGATGGACAATGGATGATGGTGGTGTATGATGGTGTTGTGATGGTGGTGGGTGGTGGGTGAAGTGTGAGGGAGGTGGTGTGCCAATGGATGGTTTGCAAATGAGCCAAGCACCCCTATTTATAGGCTGAACAGTAGCTCGGGCACGGCCCCGTGTCCATCCTCTTCTCTTTCTTCATTAATTGCAGTTTGTCTGCATTAGTTGACCATGCCCCCGTGTCCGCTGGGCACGCCCCCGTGTGCAGAAGCATATCTGTACTATCAAGATTTTCCCAGATTCTGCGAATCTTAGAGTTGACCACGGCCCCGTGTCCGCTGGGCACGCCCCCGTGGTGGGTGATAGAAGCTTCTATAGCTTTGTCTTTTATGCTGAAACTTGGGCACGCCCCCGTGTTCACTGAGCATGGGGCGTGTTCAGTCTTCTGTCTTCTTGATTTTGCTTGGGAAGATGCTGTCGGGGGGTCGGGCATGCCACGTTTGTCCCTTTTCTTGTATTTATGTTAGATTTTGCTGCCTTTTTGCTTCTTTTGTTAATTTAAGCTCATTTAATCCTGAAAATACAAAAGGAAGACAAAAACATACTTTTTCCAACATTAGTACTAAAAAAGGGTTAGTTTTATGCCACAATTGATGTAATTTATATGTTGCATTTTGTGCACATCAAATACCCCCACACTTGAATCTTTGCTTGTCCTCAAGCAAAACTCTTTAAAATGTGGCTTTACACTCCCAAATGGAATGGGTAGAAAAGAAGGTTTTTGGACTTGTCATAGAGTGTCGGGATTTCCAAGATTCTTTATTAAGTTTTATTTTTATTTATTTACAATCCTATTCGTCATGATTTATTTAAAACATTACATAAGATGAATTACTTATTAGGGCATAACATGCCTTTTTAAACTTCCATTTATATACAAGTTCACATACCTCACGGGGATCACTGAACACTCGGCCGAAGATGTATTTTAGTGAATCACTCGAGAGCGGCATGGAACTTACTCCTACCAAAGGCTTGCCAAGCAATCAATCCTCCTCCTTTTTAACTATATACCTTCGTAAATATCAAGAGGACTTTTGGGTAAAGGGTTAGGCTTGGGTTAAAGGTGGGTGGTTGGGTTAGTGGTTAGTAAAAGGGCGAAATGCGTAAAAAAGCTTCGGTTTTCGTAAGACTTTTTATTTTTGCAATTTTTATTTTGATGAAGCCATTTTTCAAACAAAGTTATTTTTGGTGAACTTGTTTGTTTATTTCTCTTTTGCTTCATCATCAACATTTTTTTTTGAAAAGTCATACGAAAAACCGAGCTTGTTACTAAAACAAAGGGTTAAAAGTAAAAAAAAGTTTTGGTGGGTGAAAAGGTGTTTGGTTTGGGTTATGAAATGAAAGGTTTAGGCTCAAAGGGGTTAATGGTGTGTGCTAAACAGACTATAAAAATTAACTATATTAGACTATCTAAATTAGACACTACAAAGCTTTAATTCTAGACTCGACCTAAAACCACACAATCGGCAAATGTACCGATCAATGTAGTATAACCTAGGAAGTCCGGATATCGAACCACAGGACTCTATGTATCACGTAAACTAGACTCTAATAGACATTGACAGACACGACTTAACTTGTTTAATTGTTTTGGGAGGGGGAGGGGGTTACGGAAAATCTCGGAAATCTATATTAAACTACTGAATTAACTAACACTAGACTAAATACGAACAAAGACTGAGGACTTTCCTTATATGAGAACGAGATCACCTAGACAAGAATCCTGGATTATTTTTAAAGAATTACCGATTAAGTTAAAAGCATGAATTATGGAACCGGGATCTTTAAGTACTAAACCTATTAAGAACCAACTAAGCCCCTCGACCCTTCTCAAGGAGAAACCTGTGGAACTATCTAGGCCGTTAATTCTACCGGTTATTAGACGCCTTCCCAGTTGTCTAATTATTGTGTAAGTACCCTAATATTGACCTACTCTTTTCCAATCATAGATCTAGGGTAGTTTGAAGTAATTAATTTGACTTGATAGACTAATAAAACCGACAGGTAAACCAAGACATGACCTTTTCCAAGGACTATCTAAAGCAATTTGCCGGGTAAGACCTACCAATAGCCCCTCACTTTCTAGGTATTAGGACTAGTAGAACACTAAGACTTAGCAAATTATTACCAATTACTTCTAGGGGTTATTGCGCAATTCTCCCTAAAGAGTTAAGGTTTTCTTATGTGATATAGACACTCACCGAAATCCTAAACCCTAATATGACTCTATGTTGTGATATAGACCGTCACTAAGAATCATATGAAGCAAATAATAACAATAAACCAACTCAAAGCATGCATACACATCAAATCATTAAATCAAACTGCTTACTAAACACAATCAACCCATAATAATCATGCAAATAACGAAAACGGTAAAAACTTTATATTAATCCATTCATCCAGTCTAGGTGGCTTAAATGTTTAGCCAAGCATCTCAGTAAATGAAAACAAAACAAAGATGTCTAAACATGAATTTATTGTAACAAGTTTCAAGAAAAGTAATCGACAAAACAAGGGATTAGAAAACCCGATAGATTCTTCGATTCTTCGCCCTTGACTCGTACCAATGATTCCAATGCCTTGAGATCTCCGATTGTGCTCCAAGAATGCTCCAAGATTGCCCAAAGATGTCTCCAATTCATAATTAGGGTTCTCCAATGTTTCTTGGGAATCATTCATCCAAAACCCTAGCTGCCAAATACATGTTTCCGAAATCTGACCCTAGGTGTGACGCGAGGGGGGAGTGGCGTCACGCGGCGCCTCCAGAACTGATTTTATTATTTTTTTTATTAATTCCAGCTCTCCAGTTCGCGGACGAATCCCGTTTTTCTTCCAAACTGCTCGTTTTTCATCACTTTAAGCTACGGGACCTGAAATCAAAGCTTAACGTCAGCAGTATCGAAATTCTAACCTAAACTAGACTCAAAACTACCGAAAACTGACCAAAATATACACTAAAAACATATGTACTTTTCAGTACATCAAACATCCCCACACTTACTCTTTTTTCGTCCTCGAAAAAGAATTATGCAACGGAATCAGAAATGAATAATCACTCGGGTCAAAAGCATAGGTATAATTAATTAAAACCAAGACTTGCGTTAGCCGCGATTGCGAATATACTTGTCCACTTTAAACCCAAGCCCAATCCTAAGCCCTTATCATGTGATTTTAATTTAAGTGCGGCCAATCCACCTAGGGCCTCACACCAGAATTTACGGTCCACCTACTCCCACCTCAAGCTTATAGGACTAAAAGAACGATCACTGGACCAATTCCTAACCGTCTTATATCAAAACCAAGAGAGTTTACAATCAAATTTTTTTTTCTTTTTTTTTTCGTGAGACTAGACGATGCTTTCCCTAACCAAGTGGCAATCCGGCTGTAGAGTCGCTATCCCCAACCACAGATTACTTAGGTTTCGGTACTTTTTTATTTATTTGCATGGTCGATTTCACACACCCTAGCGGTAATTCGGTTGTAGAGTTGCTATCCCCGACCCAAACTACATAGGAATGCATTACTTTCATTTAGTTTCTAGCTCACTTTTTATTCTTTTTTTTTTCTTCGCAAGATCACAAACTCTAACGGTTTTAACTTATAACGGTGCCCCTTATACTCTTATTGGCAGTTTTGATTTCCCATATTTCCCAGGCGAAAACCCACTAGCAGACCGACAATTAAGGTATATTAACTCAAAGGGACTTAAAACCAAACCCGGGCCTATCCACATATCCCTAACTAGACGCAAACTCGGTTTATTATAATATCATATTATTATTATTCGAACCCGAGCAAAAATTCATCTTTTCTATCATTTTCCGCTTTAATTTGCAAACTTCTTTTTTTTATTCGAAAGACATTTTCTGATTTTTTCCAATTTTTTTGGATTTTTCAATTTTTTTTTTAATTTTTTTGTTTTTTTTTCATATTTATGACTCAAATATTTACAAGTATCCCATCCCCACACTTAGAGATTGCATTGTCCCTAATGCAAGAACGAAAATACGACTCAACAACTACCTAAAAATAAAACTGCAAACGAAATAAATAAAAATATACAACAACAACAAAAAGGGAAACGACTTAGCTGAGTATGTGAGACTGTCAAAGTGCCAGTCGTTTCCACATAAGCCCTCCAATACCGAACGTGCTCAGCAAACAATACCAAACTCTCTCTTACACGAACGAAAAGCGGCTCCAATCATCAACCTAAAACAACCATATCATACCAAACCAAATACCACCAAACGTTCAACGTTTCAACAACCCAAGTTCAAATGAAAAATAAAAATATATGTCCTACGGATACAACCAAATCGAATCTACTAAAACAACATAAAATAAGATAAACATGAAAGGATATATGCTGCTTCAGTCCGTCTGCCTCACTCCTCATCTGACTCTTCCATCTGCTGCACTCCCGAGCCTCCAGTCTGCTGCCATCCATGACTATAACCACTCTGTCCTCCCCACTGATCGTACCCCGGGTACTGTCCGTAGACGTACGGGGTCTGCTGCTCTCTTCCATACTGTGGTGGAGGAAGTAACCTGGCAAAAGGTGGAGGAACATCTAATCTCATACCCGACATCATATACCTGAGCATCTCATCCTGGCGGTGGTGGCTCTGCATCGTCCACTGGTGATCAACTCTCATCCTGTTTTCTAGTTGATCAAATCGCTGCTGGGTCATGTCATATGCAGCTTCAGGAGTGAACAGGTCAGGTCGTCGCTGTCTGATTGGTTGCTGTGGAGCTGGGACCTCACGCCTCTGTCTAGGTACCGGCTGTCGTGCTGGAGGAGCGCCCACTTCATAATTCCATTCCGGCGGATCCGAGGATGTTAGAACGCCCGCTAACTGTAGATCCGCAACACTCCAATAAACCGTTGGAAAACTCTCATGCATCTGTTCCAACTTATATTTTGTGAGGGCCCGTAAATTCCTTGCCAACCTAGCTATGTACGGCCCAAGATCCATTGCAGCCCGTTTTCCTCCCCGACGAGGTTGATTGCACGACTATGCGAAGAAACTTGCCAAGTTCCAATTCCTCTTTTCCACCATACACATCAATGCAAAAATATCCAACCAATTTGCCTTATTCTCACCCGACTTTCTCGCCACAACCGTAGTCGCCAATACCTTCAGAATATACCTATGTATCAGATCACGAACCGATGTGATAAGGTTCGTTTGGGCGAACGGTTGGGTCGCAATCTCCTCCCAAAATCTAGCCAAATCTGCCGAATCCAAACACTTTGGCCGAGGATGATTGTACACACCCCTTAAGCCATTAACAAACTCATCTGTCTGCACCTCCTCCTCCGTGTAAAAACCCAACGCCACTCCAAACTGAGCAATACTCATTTCATACAAATTCCGGCCCAATGAGAATGAAACCGTGTTTTTCTCCGCAAAAGTACCCTCTTTATGATAGAAGGTACAATGGAACTCAAGTGTAAGTTCAGTATACTGCGGCCAATGACAATCCATTGCCGCTCTCAGTCGTGGCCCCAACAACTCCGCCACCCGGTCACTCGCTCACATACTTTGCAACCACTCCCAATCAATTGTACGATGCTCCAACATATGAGTTACCACATATTTCTTTAGTTTCACCCTTTCATCACTGTTGATGTGTGCAAAATGCAACATATAAATTTCATCAATTGTGGCATAAAACTAACCCTTTTTTAGTACTAATGTTGGAAAAAGTGTGCTTTTGTCTTCCTTTTGTATTTTCAGGATTAAACGAGCTCAAATTAACAAAAGAAGCAAAAAGACATCAAAATCTAACATAAATACAAGAAAAGGAGCAAGAATGACATGCCCGACCCCACTACAACATCTTCCCAAGCAAAACAAGATAACAGAAGACTGAACACGCCCCGTGCTCAGCCAGCACGGGGGCGTGCCCAAGTGTCAGCAGAAAAGACAAAGTGGTAGAAGCTTCTATTGCCCACCACGGGGCCGTGCTCAGCGGACACGGGGCCGTGGTCAACTATAAGATTCGCTCAATCTAGCAAATCTTCATAGTACAAAGATTCTTCTGCACACGGGGTCGTGCTCAGCGGACACGGGGGCTTGGTCAACTAATAAGACAAAGCTGCATTAAATGAAGAAAGAGAAGGATGTGGACATGGGGCCGTGCCCAATGGACATGGGACCGTGCCCGAGCTTCTGTTCAGCCTATAAATAGGAGTGCTTGGCTCAAGCTCAAACCATCCCTTGGCACACCACCTCTCTCACACTTCACCCACCACCCACCACCACCATAACACCATCATCCACCACCATCATCCATTGTCCATCGTAGAGTGTGTGAGTCGTCTCGGGATCCAAGATTGATCCTAAGAGTTCTTGACAATCAAGGCCATGTTTGCCTAAGTCTCTTACATCACTTGGCGAACACAAAGTGTCTAGTGTAATACTTTTTATTTTTAATCTTTTCGCACTTTTTACTTGGTTTTGTATTAATGACTTTAATAACTAGTTTCTTATGTTGAAGGTGATCTTTCCTTATCGTTTGTCCGTGGTGTCTTGGCATTATTTTACTGTCTATATAAAATAAAAGATTTTCACCATTCATATCTCCACGGTCTATATGGAGGTATGTTGGCTACCTGGTCGAGGGTTAAGGGAACGGTTTGGTAAAGGTCTTGCCATTGTTCAGCGTTTAGAGGTCCTGCAATGGACCTGGGTCAAATTTAGTAGGACCTCCTTCAATACTTCACGGTATTGGATGGCGGGGGTCCAAACTCTTTGATCCCCTCATAAGTTAACTACTATTAATACTATAACCCGGCTATTTAGGACTGTATCCCTGCTGACTCAGACTACTTAGTCAAGGGTAACGTCACCTCCAAAAGAGGGGCCTACCATAATTTGCATTAATAACTTAATTAATTATCTTCCAATAATCCACCCTTTTAGGATTGTATCCTTGCTGACTCAAACTACTGGGGTGAGGGTAACGTCACCTTCAAAAGAGGGGCCTACTACAATAACTAAGATAATCTCTTAATAAGTGCAAAAGTGCGGGAATAATCAAAGGTTACACTAGATACGAGTCGGAACCAAGTGATTCATCTTGTCTATCTGTTTTTCTTTTTTATTTTTATTTTCAGCATTTTAGTTAGTTTTTATTTTTCTCAGTTAAAACATTTTTCTAAACTTTTTGATTTGATTAGACGTTGAGGATAAACCGGTACTAAAAGCTCTTGTGTCCTTGGACGACCTCGGTATCTTACCAACACTATACTACGCTCACGATGGGTGCACTTGCCCATATGTGTGTCTAGTGTTAGTAAATATCGTGTTTTATAAATTTAAAACTTGACTAAAAAGTGTTAAAGGGACTTAAAATATACACCTAATAAATATAACACTCGACAACGCATCAAGTTTTTGGACCCGTTGCCGGGGACACAAGGATTTTAAGAAAGTTAGGAATCAACGGCCTAATCTTTTTTCTTATTTTTCATTTATTTAGGTTTTTTCTTAGTTTTTTTTTAGTTTCTGCAGAGCTCAGCACGGGCCGTGCCTGGTCGGACACGGGCCGTGCCCAGCACCATCGCTGGCAGTTTTTATTTTCTGAGTTACAGAGAACTGAGCATGGGGCCGTGTCGGTGCAACACGGGGCCGTGTCCAACTCCCAGTAACAGGGATCCGGAAAACAATAACTGTACCTCCGACCACGGGCCGTGTTCACTGAACACGGGGCCGTGGTGAACATTCTGACCAACGTTCTTTTCTGTTTTTATTGCAGGACTTGGAATCCAGGCGCCACATTTGAACTTCCTACGTAGTGCATGAGCTCCAGTTCTAGTAGAGACATAAAAGAACCTCTCGAAGAACCCGAACGCTTTCTCAGAAAAAGACTTAAAGCTAAAAATCAAGAGAAAGTTTCGGGGGACCCACTTCCAATGGCGGACCAACGTACCCTCATGGATTACCTTCGGCCCACCGTGGGTAATCTAGGCGCCGCTATCAATGCGCCAAATGTCGAAGCCAACAACTTCAAACTTCGACCGCACTTGATACAAATGCTCTAAAACTCCGCAACCTTCCATGGGCTTGCGGACGAGGATCCCCATCTACATATTACTAATTTCTTAGAAATATGTGAGACCTTTCGGATTAATGGAGCATCAAATGACGCCATCCGCCTTCGAATGTTTCCATTCTCGCTAAAAGACCGAGCTAAGGCTTGGCTCAACACCCTCCCAGTTGGCTCGGTAAACACCTGGGATGAACTAGCCCAAAAGTTTCTATATAAGTATTTCCCTCCTGCTAAAACGGCTAAATTAATGACTGAAATTAATACATACTCACAAGAGGACGGGGAATCCTTATATGAAACTTGGGAAAGGTTCAAGGAGCTACTAAGAAAGTGTCCTCATCACGGTCTAGCGGTGTGGCAACAAGTATCCACTTTCTACAATGGGTTGTTGCCACACACAAGACAAACACTTGATTCTAGCTCCGGGGGACTTTTAGGTAATCGTCGCCCAAATGAAATATACAATCAAATTGAGGAAATTGCTCAAACCAATTTTCAATGGCACACTCCCCGAGGCAATAAGTCTATTGCCCCGGGCGCCCATAAGGTTGATGAAAGCACTTCTTTACAAGCGCAAATCGAGGCCCTTTCTTCAAAGATAAAAAAATTAGAAATGACAAAAATGGCCTCAGTTATGGCTTGTGAAGGGTGTGGTGGACCACATGAAAATTGGAGTTGTATGAAAGAAGTGGACGATCAAACGGAAACGGTAAACTACATTGATAACAGACCTAGGCCGTCGGGTCCTCCAACGGGTACCTACACCCAAGGATGGCGCAATCACCCAAACCTTGGTTGGAGAGATCCCAGCAATAGTAGTAACCAACAAAACCAACGAACTAACTTTCAACAACCACAAAATTTTTCTCAACAACAAGGTGGAAGAGAAAGGCTTGAAGATACTATATCTCGCCTCATCTCCGACACCGAAAAGAAAAACTCGGATCGATTTCAACAATTGGAATCAAATTTTAGAAATCAACAAGCTAGCATTCAAAACGTTGAAAAACAATTAAATCAACTAGCTCAAAATTTCTCTGAGAGACCACAAGGCGCGTTACCAAGTAATACCGAAACCAACCCAAAGGCGCAAGTACACCTCATCACACTGAGAAACCGAACCGTGGGTCCTGAGGATGCCCCATTACCACCGGTTGAAGGAAGTCAACTCAGCCAAAGCACGACTTTACCCACACCTCAACCAGAAACGGTTTCTTCACCAATTCAAGAGCCCACTAAGGCTCCTCCAATTCCGTACCCCGGTAGGTTAAATCGTCAAAAGACCGATGAGCAGTTCGCAAAGTTCGAAAATTTACTAAAACAATTGCATGCTAATATTCCTTTTATTGAGGTCCTAACCCAAATGCCTAGGTATGCAAAATTCATGAGGGATTTCCTCACTCACAAAAGGAAAATTGAATCATTGCAGTTAGTTAACGTAGGCGAAGAATGCTCCGCCTTAGTAGTCAACAAACTTCCACAAAAGAAAATCGATCCGGAAGCTTCACAATTCCTTGCTCGATTGGGGAATCCCCCGTTCGTAATGCATTAGCTGATCTTGGGGCTAGCATTAAACTCATGCCCACATCGATGTTCAAGCGACTCGGCCTAGGAGCAACAAGCCCTACAAAGATGAGTATACAACTCGCCGACAGATCCGTCAAATTTCCACAAGGTGTCGCTGAAAACCTATTGGTCAAGGTTGACAACTTCGTCTTCCCAACCGACTTTGTCATCCTAGACATGGAAGAAGACACCGATGTTCCTCTCATCCTCGGGAGGCCATTTCTAGCCACCGCCCAAGCAGTGGTGGATATGAATGACGGAACGTTAACATTGAAGTTTGCAGACAAGGAAGTAAAGTTTGAATGTGGAAAGAGAGTAGAGGACGAAGATCCGGTCAACTACATGAAGGTCATAGACTCAAGCTTGGATGACGCTCTCCGACGGTGTAACATGGGATGCAATACATCCCACTTGGGTAACATATGACCAAGCTTTGGGTTGAGCCAAGGACCCTTATAAACGTGGCGCACCACGGAGGCATTCCGCGGAACTATCCTTAGTTTAGTTTAGATTAATTTTCTTGTTTTCTAGCTAGTTTTAATTTTCAGGAATAAAACACACTTGAGATGACAAAGGACACAAGGGAAGCTTGAACCAGCACCCCATGCAGGAAAACAGGACCATCCGACAATTTTCTTCATTTACAGTAAGCTCGGCACGAGCCGTGTCCACCCAACACGGCCCCGTGCTGCACAGTCTGCAGGAAAAGACCCAGTTCAGGTAACTGGACACGGGCCGTGTTCACCCAACACGCCCCCGTGCCCAGACTTCTGTTTCTCTTGATTCAATTTTGTTACTGGCACTTGAACACGGGGCAGTGCCCGGATAACACGGGGCCGTGTTCAGCGCCCAGTAACACAAAAGTTTTGCTTTTTCACACCCTTTTACACATTCAATCAACCTAAAAACTTATTTTTGGGACACATTGAGGACAATGTGTAATTTAAGTGTGGGGGGGATGCTAAAACCTTGAATCTTGCAAGTCCTAAATACAAGCCTTACACAAAACTCTATTGGAACCGCTAATCACCCCAAATTTTTTTCAAAAATTTTCATTTTTTTTAATTGTCTAGGTTTAACTCGGGAATTTCAAGTTCTAAAAAGGGTATTATTTTTACGAATTTACAACCGATAGCGTCGTGATAAAAAGAACCAACATAAGAAAATTATGAAAAGGCATGGCAAACTTAGTTAAAATTTGATTGCATATACTTGATCACATATAAACCCATTCCCACAAAAGTGAGTTTTGAGCCTTTATTGAGCATACAAATACATATCATTAAACTAAATGCTCATTTTTCGTTTCTTGTGTGAATAGCCGCTTGGTTCTTACGACTCTAGAACTTGCCACAACAATACATTCCCGGTCCTTATCAACTTAAACCCGAGTAAGTAAATGATAGAGGCATTAGGACTAACTTTTTCTTTTCTAAACCATTTTTTTTACCACCTACCCAAAATCCCCCTAGTTAGCCCCTTTGAGCCTAAACCTTTTCATTTCATAACCCAAATCAAACACCTTTTTACCCACCAAAACCTTTTTCATTTTAACCCTTTGTTTTAGTAACAAGTTCGCTTTTTCATATGACTTTTCAAAAAAAAAAAAAATTGAGTATTGATGATGAAGCAAAAGAAAATAAACAAACAAGTTCATCAAAAATAACTTTATTTGAATAAAAGCTTCATCAAAATAAAGTTACAAAAAAATAAAAAGTCTTACGAAAACCGACGCTTGTTACGCTTTTCGCCCTTTTCTACTAACCACTAACCCAACCACCTACCTTTAACCCAAGCCTAACCCTTCACCCAAAAGTCCTCTTAATATTTACAAAGGTATATAAGTTAAAAAGGAGGAGGATTGATTGCTTGGCAAGCCTATGGTAGGAGTAAGTTCCATGCCGCTCTCGAGTGATCCACAAAAATACATTTTCGGCCGAGTGTTGAGTGATCCCCGTGAGGTATGTGAACTTGTATATAAATAGAATTTTAAAGAAATATGTTATGCCCTAATAAGTAATTTATCATATGAAAAGTTTTTAATAAATCATGACGAATAGGATTGTAAATAAATAAAAATAAAACTGAATAAAGAATCTTGGAAATCCCGACACTCTATGAAAAGCCCAAAAACCTTCTTCTCTACCCATTCCATTTGGGTGTGTAATAGCCACATATTAAAGGGTTTTGCTTGAGGACAAGCAAAGATTCAAGTGTGGGGGTATTTGATGTGTGCAAAATGCAACATATAAATTTCATCAATTGTGGCATAAAACTAACCCTTTTGTAGTACTAATGTTGGAAAAAGTGTGCTTTTGTCTTCCTTTTGTATTTTCAGGATTAAATGAGCTCAGATTAACAAAAGAAACAAAAAGACATCAAAATCTAACATAAATACAAGAAAAGGAGCAAGACTGACATGCCCGACCCCACTACAGCATCTTCCCAAGCGAAACAAGATAACAGAAGACTGAACACGCCCCGTGCTCAGCCAGCACGAGGGCGTGCCCAAGTGTCAGCAGAAAAGACAAAGTGGTAGAAGCTTCTATTGCCCACCACGGGGCCGTGCTCAGCGGACACGGGGCCGTGGTCAACTATAAGATTCGCGCAATCTAGCAAATCTTCATAGTACAAAGATTCTTCTGCACACGGGGTCGTGCTCAGCGGACACGGGGGCGTGGTCAACTAATAAGACAAAGCTGCATTAAATGAAGAAAGAGAAGGATGTGGACACGGGGCCGTGCCCACTGGACACGGGGCCGTGCCCGAGCTTCTGTTCAGCCTATAAATAGGAGTGCTTGGCTCAAGCTCAAACCATCCCTTGGCACACCACCTCTCTCACACTTCACCCACCACCCACCACCACCACAACACCATCATCCACCACCATCATCCATTGTCCATCGTAGAGTGTGTGAGTCATCTCAGGATCCAAGATTGATCGTAAGAGTTCTTGACAATCAAGGCCATGTTTGCCTAAGTCTCTTACATCACTTGGTGAAGACAAAGTGTCTAGTGTAATACTTTTTATTTTTAATCTTTTCGCACTTTTTACTTGGTTTTGTATTAATGACTTTAATAACTAGTTTCTTATGTTGAAGGTGATCTTTCCTTATCGTTTGTCCGTGGTGTCTTGGCATTATTTTACTGTCTATATAAAATAAAAGATTTTCACCATTCATATCTCCACGGTCTATATGGAGGTATGTTGGCTACCTGGTCGGGGGTTAAGGGAACGGTTTGGTAAAGGTCTTGCCATTGTTCAGCGTTTAGAGGTCCTGCAATGGACCTGGGTCAAATTTAGTAGGACCTCCTTCAATACTTCACGGTATTGGATGACGGGGGTCCAAACTCTTTGATCCCCTCATAAGTTAACTACTATTAATACTATAACCCGACTATTTAGGACTGTATCCCTGCTGACTCAGACTACTTAGTCGAGGGTAACGTCACCTCCAAAAGAGGGGCCTACCATAATTTGCATTAATAACTTAATTAATTATCTTCCAATAATCCACCCTTTTAGGATTGTATCCTTGCTGACTCAAACTAGTGGGGTGAGGGTAACGTCACCTTCAAAAGAGGGGCCTACTACAATAACTAAGATAATCTCTTAATAAGTGCAAAAGTGCGGAAATAATCAAAGGTTACACTAGATACGAGTCGGAACCAAGTGATTCATTTTGTCTATCTGTTTTTCTTTTTTATTTTTATTTTCAGCATTTTAGTTAGTTTTTATTTTTCTTAGTTAAAACATTTTTCTAAACTTTTTGATTTGATTAGACGTTGAGGATAAACCGGTACTAAAAGCTCTTGTGTCCTTGGACGACCTCGGTATCTTACCAACACTATACTACGCTCACGATGGGTGCACTTGCCCATATTTGTGTCTAGTGTTAGTAAATATCGTGTTTTATAAATTTAAAACTTGACTAAAAAGTGTTAAAGGGGCTTAAAATATACACCTAATAAATATAACACTCGACAACGCATCAACTGTCTTCTTCAAAATCTAAGACTGGGTGATCAACTATCCTCTCGACTCGGGAATACACTCTCCTATCGTTCCCCCGATACTTGATCTTCCTTTTTCTCGGATTAAACGATGAGCCTTCACCTGACATGTTTCTGGGGGCTCTATTCTCATGCTTCTTCCGTTCCATAGCGGTGACGTAACCTGCGAAATTCTCAACGACACAAAACAAACACCGAAAAACTACGAAAACACTTGTTAGAACACGAAAATACTCAAACGACGACTCATATACAAACAATACAAAATGTACACTTGGGCTTTCACCCAAAACACTAATTGGCGGCTTTAGGTGGGATTTCGAGAGGAGTTACCTCCCTCTCATCCTTGTTTATCGCTCCCCCAATGTAATGCTTCAAACGATGACCGTTCACCTTCCAACTACGGCCATCCGCCTCATCCAAGATCTCCACCGCTCCATACGGAAACACATAATGAACCATATAAGGTCCCGACCACTTCGATTTCAACTTACCCGCAAAAAGCTTCAATCTCGAGTTGTAAAGAAGCACTTTGTCGCCTTTGCTAAACTCCTTCACTTTCCTCAACCTCCTATCTTGCAACAACTTTGTTTTCTCTTTAATCCCCAACGATCGAGCATACGCCGCATCCCTATGCTCTTCAAGCTCATGAATTTGAAAGAAACGCTTCCTAGCGGCTTCGGTCATGTCTAAATTAACGGCTTTCAAAGCCCAAAGCGCTCTATGCTCTAGTTCTATGGGGAGATGACAAGATTTTCCGTAGACGATCATAAAAGGTGTGGTTCCTAAAGGTGTCTTGTAGGCGGTTCTAAACGCCCACAATGCATCGTCTAGCTTGTCAGACCAATCTTTCCTATTTTTACCAACTGTTTTCTCTAAGATTCGTTTAACACCACGGTTCGCATTCTCCACTTGTCCACTCGTTTGTGGATGGTATGCGGTAGATAAACGATGAGTGACACCGTAGCGTGCAAGCAACTTCTCCATCAATGCATTGCAAAAGTGAGTGCCACGGTCACTAATTAAGGCTTTTGGAGTACCGAATCGTGAAAAGAGCTTTTTAAGAAATTTCAAGACTACTCGGGCTTCATTTGTGGGAAGAGCTTGAGCCTCAACCCATTTGGACACATAGTCGATCGCCACGAGTATGTAACGGTTTCCTTTGGAGTTTGGGAAAGGTCCCATGAAATCGATGCCCCAAACGTCAAAAACCTCCACTACTTGTATGGGGTTTTGAGGCATCTCATCTTTGGCGGAAATATTGCCGGTTCGTTGACATGCATCACACATCTTCACGAACTCCTCGACATCTCTAAGAACAGTGGGCCAATAGAAACCACAATCGAATACCTTTTGGGCGGTGGCGTGTGCACCATGATGTCCTCCCGTGAGGCCCTCATGCACATGCTTTATAATGTTCCACCCCTCCTCTCTCGACACACAACGTCTAAGAACTCTATCTCCTCCTATCCTAAAGAGAAAAGGATCGTCCCAAACATACTTTCTCGCCTCGCTAATGAATCGCTTCCTTTGTTGTGTGGACATCCCTCTCACAACATCGCCACTAGAGAGATAATTCGCTAAGTCGCAAAACCATGGCAATCCTTCTTTCTCGGCTTCAACAAACTCTATAGACTCGTGAGGGAACGTGTCTCCAATCTCCTCCTCATGAATCTCTTCCCTCTTGGGATCCTCTAACCGCGATAAATGATCGGCCGCCACATTCTCGGCCCCTCTCTTGTCCCTAATCTCAATATCGAACTCGCTAAGCAAAAGAATCCACCGAATGAGTCGGGGTTTAGCGTCTTTCTTTTGAAAAAGAAAACGCAACGCGGAATGATCGGTGAAAACTATAGTCTTGGATAAAACGAGGTACGAGCGGAATTTATCAAATGCGAAAACTACGGCTAAAAGCTCTTTCTCCGTGGTGGTGTAGTTTTCTTGTGCATCATTGAGCGTTTTGCTCGCGTAGTAGATGGGGTAGAAGTGCTTATCCTTTCTTTGTCCTAATACCGCTCCAACGGCATAGTCACTCGCATCACACATGAGCTCAAAGGGCAAGCTCCAGTCGGGCAAGATAAGAATAGGTGCACTAACCAACTGTTCCTTTAAGAAGTTGAAGGCCTTAAGACACTCCGCGTCAAAGACGAATGGAACATCTTTCTCTAGGAAACGGGTCATGGGGCGAGTAATTTTTGAGAAATCCCTAATAAAGCGCCTATAGAAACCCGCATGCCCTAGAAAACTCATAATCGACTTCACACTCGTGGGTGGAGGTAACCTACTAATGGTATCTATTTTCGCACGATCTACCTCAATACCCTCTCTAGAAATCTTATGCCCTAGTACTATACCTTCCGTCACCATGAAGTGACACTTCTCCCAATTTAGCATAATCTTCGTCTCTACACACCGCTTCAACATCCTCTCCAAATTTTTCAAACACACCTCGAAAGAATCACCATAAACTGAAAAATCATCCATGAAAACCTCCATGGAAGTCTCTATCATATCCTGAAATATGGCGACCATGCAACGCTGAAAAGTAGCTGGAGCATTACATAACCCGAATGGCATGCGTCGGTACGCGTAGGTGCCATAGGGGCATGTGAAGGTGGTCTTATCCTGATCCTCCGGTGCGATGGGGATCTGGAAGTAAACGGAAAAGCCGTCTAGAAAACAATAGAATTGTTGACCGGTGAGACGCTCCAACATTTGATCTATGAAAGGAAACGGGAAGTGGTCTTTACGGGTGGCATCATTCAACTTTCGGTAGTCGATGCACACGCGCCAACCCGTGACCGTACATGAAGGGATAAGCTCGTTCTTTTCGTTCATGACAACGGTCATCCCCCCCCTTCTTGGGGACAACCTGTGTGGGACTAACCCAAGGTGAATCTGAAATGGGATATATCATCCCCGCATCTAAGAGTTTAAGAACCTCCTTTTTCACTACATCTTGCATGTTGGGGTTAAGCCTCCTTTGTGGTTGCACCACCGGTTATAATCATCCTCCATGAGTATCCGGTGGGTGCAATAGGAAGGGCTTATGCCCTTGATGTCGGACAACCTCCATGCAATGGCCTCTTTGTTGGCCCTCAACACATCTAACAACCTCAATTTCTCACTTTCCTCTAACTCAGATGAAATAACAAAGGGTAGCTCAGAACCCTCCCCTAAGAAAGCATACTCTAGATGAGATGGAAGTACCTTAAGTTCTAAGGGTGGGGGTTGGGTGGTTTCATCACTAACCGCTAACACATCGGGGATTAAAGGAATCCCCTCCTCTTCAACTTCATCTACATTCTCCAACTCCTCTTCTACCTTCTCTCCTACCACTTGGTCCGCTCCACTAATGTACTCTAAGCAATGGTCGACACATGAGATAAACGAGTTCAAAAAGTAGACGGAATGGCAAGGACCACTATAGTCATCCGAACCACTCGGGTGGTTCATGGAACGATCTATCTCAAAAGTAACTCTCTCCTCACCGACCCTAAGGGTGATCTTACCATCGTAAACGTCTATAAGGTCCTTAGCGGTACGTAAGAAAGGACGACCTAGTATAATGGGAACTCTCTCATCCGCTTCCATATCTAGAATTACGAAATCGGCGGGAAACACGAATTTGTCTACCTTAACTAGCAAGTTCTCAACTATCCCCCTAGGGTATTTAACGGACCGATCGGCTAAGGATAATGTCATTCGGGTAGGTGCAAGCTCTCCTAGGTCTAGCTTCTCATAAAGAGAAAAGGGCATCAAATTGATGCTAGCACCTAAGTCAGCCAAAGCTCTAGTGTTGGTATTACTACCGAATAGACAAGGAATGGTAAAGATACCCGGATCGGTAAGCTTTTCGGGAAGCTTATTTAACACTACGGCAGAACATCCCCCATTCAACGGGACGTTAGACAACTCTCCTAACTTCTCTTTGTTCCTAAGGAGATCTTTCAAGAACTTCGCGTATTTAGGCATTGATTGAAGTGCCTCTATAAATGGAAGGTTAATCTTCAATTGCTTGAAGATGTCTAAAAACTGCCCGTATTCCCTTGAGTATTTTTGGTTCTTAAGGCGTGAGGGAAACGGAACATACGCATGGTTCACTAAGGGTGAAGGTCTAACGTCTATTGGGGTTTTCTCAACTTTCTTCTCACTTTGAGACTCACCGGGCTGTGCGGTACTTGTTGGGCTTAGCCTCTTTTGCACTTTGCCGGGAGCCTCCATTCCGATCTCCTCATCTATCACATCTCCCTCTTCATCGACTACTCTCTCCTCGACTCTAGGGTTTCCTACGGTCTTGCCACTCCGAGTGGTAATGGCTTTAGCATGGGCATTAGGGTTCGGTTGGGTGTTACCCGCAAAGTGACCGGGTAATCTCTCTTCTAGCTTCCTAGACATATCCCCTACAACTCTTTGAAGGTCTTGGAAGGAAGCTTGATGGTTCTTAAGCATTAGGTCATGTTCACTAAGGGTCTTTTGAGTGGTTTGGTCCCTAACAACTAGTTGACTCATCATGGACTCCATTCTTTCTATGCTACCCTCTAAATCAAAACTTGGACCTTGACCTGTTTGACCTTGGTTATTTGACCCCCCATCCTTGACCTACCCATTGAACCCTTTGTTGAACTGCCCACCTGAACCCCCACCAAAAAGTGAACTTTGGCCCCTATTTGGGTTTTGAGCCATTTGAAAGCCAGGGGGTCCATTTGGGCGAAAAGTGTTATTATTAAAGTTATTATTATTATTACGCCAACCTGACCCAAAATTATTATTACCCCCAAAACCGTTAGGTTGACCTCTACCAAACCCTCCTCCTACAAAATCGACCTGTTCCTCACCAACAAGTAATGGACACGCCCTCGTGTCGTGACCCCCTCGACAGTACTCACATTTGTCTACCTTAGCCTTAATTTCCTTAAGTTCCCTAGTCACGTTTTCCAAAACAGCGGCTAAACTAGGATCCATGGTGACATGGTTCACCCCTCGGGCGGGTGCACTAGTAGTGGTATTGGAACTACCACTTTGATACCTCTGATCGGATCGCGATTGGGATTGAGACTGAGCAAATGCCTCAAAACGCTCTAAACACTCAGCAACTGTAAGAATACCCATCATATGCCCCCCGCATTAGTATCGAACCTATCACGAGTCTCTTGGGTGAGACCGTTATAGAATTTCTCACATAAAGCCCAATCGGAAAGACCATGCTGGGAGCAACGAGCACAAAGGTTTTGGAAACGCTCCCAAGCAAGGTAGTAAGGCTCGTCGGGCTCCATGCGGAAGGAGTGGATTTGGTCTCTAAGACGTGAGGCTTTAGCGGGCGGGAAATATTTGTTCAAAAAGGCTTGACGAAGCCCCGCCCAAGTGGTAAAGGTGCCGGTTGGTTGAGAGTCCAACCAAGTAGCCGCACGGCGCTAATGAGAATGGGAAAAGCTATAAGTAGGTGGCATCGTTGGGTGCACCGTGAAGGCTAAAAGTAGCTAGCATACGAGAGAAACGGTTGATGTGGGCCGGGGCGTCCTCATCGTCTCGGCCATGGAATTGGATGGTATTGGTGATAGCCTACATGGCATAAGAGGGAATCTGCCATGAATTTTCATTAACTATGGGTGGGACGGTGATGGGTGAAGCAAGGCCTGTGAAATCCTGAGTGGCTTGCTGATGGACGGTTTGCCTAGGGTTTGCCATTGGTTCTAAGTTTGCTGGATTGCTAGAGGTACTAGAAGTAGGGCTATCGGGTGGGGAAACCTTAGGTGAGGTTTTAGGTGAATGGTTTGGCGAAGGTGGTGGTGTAGGAGGTGGGGTGGGTAACGGGGTGGAATCGAAATTGGGGAAACGAGAAGAGGATGTAGAATTAACCTGCGGGCCTTGGCCCAATTGAGATGATGACTGCTTGACTGGTGGTGGTGGTCCATGCGAGCGCAGATGTGGCATCCACTACAAGCAAAAACCTGAACACAAGAAAAGCAAACAATAGTTACTACGCCTCAAGATGAGAATTAAAAGACACAAAACAAAGTAAACACGTAGCACGTATTTGTCAAGTAAATCTATCAAAGCTAATGAATGCAATTACCAAGAGTTCCCCGGCAACGACGCCAAAAACTTGATGTGTGCTAAACAGACTATAAAAATTAACTATATTAGCCTCTCTAAACTAGACACTACAAAGCTTTAATTCTAGACTCGACCTAAAACCACACAATCGGCGAGTGTACCGATCAATGTAGTATAACCTAGGAAGTCCGGATATCGAACCACAGGACTCTATGTATCACGTAAACTAGACTCTAATAGACATTGACAGACACGACTTAACTTGTTTAATTGTTTGGGGGGGGGGGGTTACGGAAAATATAGGAAATCTATATTAAACTACTGAATTAACTAACACTAGACTAAATACGAACAAAGACAGAGGACTTTCCTTATATGAGAACGAGACCACCTAGACAAGAATCCTGGATTGTTTTTAAAGAATTACCGATTAAGTTAAAAGCATGAATTATGGAACCGGGATCTTTAAGTACTAAACCTATTAAGAACCAACTAAGCCCCTCGACCCTTCTCAAGGAGAAACCTGTGGAACTACCTAGGCCGTTAATTCTACCGGTTATTAGACGCCTTCCCAGTTGTCTAATTATTGTGTAAGTACCCTAATATTGACCTACTCTTTTCCAATCATATATCTAGGGTAGTTTGAAGTAATTAATTTGACTTGACAGACTAATAAAACCGACAGGTAAACCAAGACATGACCTTTTCCAAGGACTATCTAAAGCAATTCGCTGGGTAAGACCTACCAATAGCCCCTCACTTTCCAGGTATTAGGACTAGTAGAACACTAAGACTTAGCAAATTATTACCAATTACTTCTAGGGGTTATTGCGCAATTCTCCCTAAAGAGTTAAGGTTTTCTTATGTGATATAGACACTCACCGAAATCCTAAACCCTAATATGATTCTATGTTGTGATTTAGACCGTCACTAAGAATCATATGAAGCAAATAATAACAATAAACCAACTCAAAGCATGCATACACATCAAATCATTAAATCAAATTGCTTACTAAACACAATCAACCCATAATAATCATGCAAATAATGAAAACGGTAAAAACTTTATATTAATCCATTCATCCAGTCTAGGTGGCTTAAATGTTTAGCCAAGCATCTCAGTAAATGAAAACAAAACAAAGATGTCTAAACATGAATTCATTGTAACAAGTTTCAAGAAAAGTAATCGACAAAACAAGGGATTAGAAAACCCGATAGATTCTTCGATTCTTCGCCCTTGACTCGTACCAATGATTCCAACGCCTTGAGATCTCCGATTGTGCTCCAAGAATGCTCCAAGATTGCCCAAAGATGTCTCCAATTCGTAATTAGGGTTCTCCAATGTTTCTTGGGAATCATTCATCCAAAACCCTAGCTGCCAAATACATGTTTCTGAAATCTGACCCTAGGCGTGACGCGAGGGGGGGGGGTGGCGTCACGCGGCGCCTCAAGAAATGATTTTATTATTTTTTATTATTTCCAGCTCTCCAGTTCGCGTACGAATCCCGTTTTTCTTCCAAACTGCTCGTTTTGACTCGTTTTTCATCACTTTAAGCTACGGGACCTGAAATCAAAGCTTAACGTCCGCAGTATCGAAATTCTAACCTAAACTAGACTCAAAACTACCGAAAACTGACCAAAATATACACTAAAAACATATGTACTTTTCAGTACATCAGTTAACTAGGGGGATTTTGGGTAGGTGGTAAAAAAAATGGTGTAGAAATGAAAAAGGGTTAGTCCTAATGCCTCCATCATTTACTTACTCGGGTTTAAGTTGGTAAGGACCGGGAATGTATCGTTGTGGCAAGTTCTAGAGTCGTAAGAACCAAGCGGCTATTCACACAAGAAACGAAAAATGAGCATTTAGTTTAAAGATATGTATTTGTATGCTTAATAAAGGCTCAAAACTCACTTTTGTGGGAATGGGTTTTTATGTGATCAAGTATATATATAATCAAATTTTAACTAAACTTGTCATGCCGTTTCATAATTTTCTTATGTTGGTTCTTTTTATCACGACGCTATCGGTTGTAAATTTGTAAAAATATAACTTTTTTAGAATTTGAAATTCCCAAGTTAAACCTAGACAAGTAAAAAAAATGAAAAAAATTTTGAAAAAATTTGGGGTGATTAGCGGTTCCAATAGAGTTTTGTGTAAGGCTTGTAATTAGGACTTGCAAGATTCAAGGTTTTAGCATCCCCCCCCACACTTAAATTACACATTGTCCTCAATGTGTCCCAAAAATAAGTTTTTAGGTTGATTGAATGCGTAAAAATGTGTGAAAAGCAAAATTTATGTTACTGGGCGTCTGGACACGGCCCCGTGTCTGATGGACACGACCCCGTGTTCAGAGTGCCAGTAACGAAAACTTACAGAAGGTGGACACGGGGGCGTGTCCAATGGGCACGGCCCCGTGTCGGGCAAAAGTCTGTAGAATTAAACAAACAGGAGGTCTGGGGAAGTGGGCACGGGGACGTGTCGGCTGGACACGACCCCGTGTAGACAATCTGCAAAGGTGAAAAACAGGTTTATGGCTCCGGTTTTCCTGTCCCGGCTTTAGTAGCACTAATGTTTAGTGCTCTAAGCCTCGTATGTACCTGTTTTATCAATAAACACTACACCAAACCATAGCAAACATCCTAAATTACCATAGTTCAACATCCAAATCACAAAGTTAAAAAGAAAAACAAATGCAGAAAGTAAAAAGAGTTAAAGGAAAGTAAATTGTTCAACACACGGCACGCATGCCGGAAATTGTTCGAAAGAAAAAGGGGTTAACCTGTGGGATCACCAACCAACCGCTCCTGCCTCTACTCCTCCCGTCTAGTCCATGTCCTCGTCCTCATCGTCATCACCTCCTCCTCCGTGCCCCGCCATGTACTCCCAGATATTCCCAATGTCATCCTGAATGTCGGATATGTTTCTCTCAATTGCTCCGACCCGGGTGTACGTGTTGCTCGCCATGTTATAGGTGTTTCTGGTGCACATGAGGTTTTCCTGCAACAAATCATGTAAACTTTGGAAGTTAGGAAAACCGCCTCCTTGTGAGGAGGATTGGCCCGGATCACCGTGGGGCTGGTACTAGTACTGAGGAGGGTGTTGAAACTGTGGAGCGTGAAGGACGAGTGCCTCTTGCGGGTTCCATGCATGCCCTTGGACTCTTTGGAAGCTAACCGACCCGTCTTCAGCCTCATAAATTAAGTTCATGGAGCGGCAGATGTGTACATCCACTCTTCCCGACCATGGGCTCTTTTCGAAGGACCTAGGCATGTTCACGAAATGCTTGAAGAGACGGTATATCCACCCCCCGAAGAAGATAGGGGTTGGTGGAGTAGCAAGCCGGTTCAAATGAATGTTTCGGAGCAGGAGGTACGGAACATCGAGGTGTCTGCGGTTATGAATGCAATGAAGGACTATCAGGTCTCTCAACCCTACAACGCCACCGCTGTCATGCCTTTGGCTAAGAGAGTAAGCGAGGACCCTATGAATGTAACGGTAAAGCGGGTCCCTCAGCTTAGAGCTCTTAGTGCTGCTCGGGTTGTAGTGCCCTTCACCAATCTGAGCCCAAGCGGCTTGGCGTTCGTTCTCATCCAACTCTCGCACCCCTCTGGTGTTCTCTTCATTACCCGCATCTTCCTCCGCATACAGCCCAACTATCGACCCAAATTGTGCCATCGAAATCGAGTACTTAGTTCCACCACATCGGAATCCTACCCCATCATTGTCGAAAGCGTCGCACCTTGAATTGAACACGAATGTGCTATAGAATTCCAGATTATACTCGTGGACTGAGCGAAGTCGAGTGGTTAGGGTGACTCTTAGTGGGCCGGTAACGAGGTTGTTAAACCGGTCAAGTTGGTTCACCATTGCTAAAAGATCCATGCACGCTTGTCTTGGGTATTCTTCCGGTCTGGTTTGAAGCACTTCATATCTTGCCCTAGCTTCGAGCTCATTCGCGTTGAACCTTATGAATTTCTTCGACATCTAAAAGAATACACCAAAAGTTAGCACGAAACAATGGAATTTTCAGAGAAAACTGAAAACAGCTAGCTGGACACGGCCCCATGTTCAGCGGACACGGCCCTGTATCCAGGCGTCTGTTACTCAAAATCTTCATTTTTCGACCCGGTCCCGAAAACTTGAAAATTTTTGGTCCAATAGGTGCGGTTTCCCCCGAAAATGAAACCCCAAGTGCCGTTTTCCCAAAACAAACCGTTTACCCCTTCAATTTTATCTTTTTCGGTTAAAAAACAAGGGTTTGGGGGTTTTTGTGAGAAATCGTGCGAATCTATGAACAATACAAGTGGATTTACTTTCTATAACATGAATCTAAACTAATGCTAACAGATTTATACAAAAATTTGAGGTTCGATCCGGATGAAGTTCAAGAACCCTAGATTTTTCCCCAAATTTTTGATGTTTTAACTACATGCAAATGCTTAATCTAACTACTAATGATGATAGAATCATACCTTGATGTTGTTAGAAGTAGAGGAGACGTCGAAAATCTACGGAAAATCGCCTGAACCAGAGAGTTTTCGGGGAAACGGGGCGTGTGGAATGAAGTAACTGTTATGAAAAAGGGGTTTTATCCCGACAGTCGCGCGGACACGGACCCGTGTCCAGTAGACACGTCCTTGTGCCGAGCAAATTTTTTTTTTGTGCTCGTGTGAGTGCCCTTGTTTCCTGAAAACTTGGTCAGAATACTTACCGATTTAGATGTCAACCCGTTTGTTCGTAACTTACCAGGTATGATGTTGATGCTTTTACTCTTCGACCGTTTGAAGCGAGATTTCTTCCTCTTCATCCTCAATGAATCCTTGATAGAGCTTCAGCCGTTGGCCATTGACTTTGAATGGAATTCCATTCTGAGATTTAATTTCTACTGCACCGTGTGGGAAAATATGGGTGATGGAAAAAGGTCCTGACCACCTAGACTTTAATTTACCAGGAAATAGTCGAAGTCGTGAATTAAACAAAAGAACTTGGTCTCCTACTCGAAATTCATTAGGTTTAATATGTTTGTCATGCAATTTTTTCATCCTTTCCTTATAAATTTCGGAGTTTGAGTATGCATAATTCCTAAGTTCGTCTAATTCATTTAACTGACAAAATCGATTTCTACCGGAAAATTCTAAATCTAAGTTTACATTTTTAATTTCCCAGTAGGCTTTGTGTGCAATTTCTACTGGAAAATGACAGCTTTTTCCATAGACTAGCTTATATGGGGTTGTACCTATTGTTGTTTTATAAGCAGTTCGAAAAGCCCATAAAGCATCATCTAATTTATCTGCCCATTCCTTTTTATTTAACCCTACGGTTTTTTCAAGTATTCGCTTTAAACCTCTATTAGTCACTTCGGCTTGTCCGTTTGTTTGAGGGTGATATGCTGTTGAGAACAGGTGATAGACCCCATATCTTGTTAAAAAAATTTCAAGTTGATGGTTGCAAAAATGGGTACCTCTATCACTTATTAAGGCTTTAGGTGTTCCAAAACGAGAGAATAATTTTTTCAGAAATCTTACCACGACTCTTCCATCATTTGTTGGAAGTGCCTCGGCCTCGGCCCATTTAGACAAGTAATCTACTGCCACAAGTTTATATTTGTTTTCTTTTGATGGTGGGAAAGGTCCCATAAAGTCGAGTCCCCACACATAAAAAATTTCACAAACAAGAATGCCGTTTTGGGGCATTTCATTTTTGGAAGAAATATTACATGTTCTTTGGCAGGTGATGTGCGTGAAGTGTGTTATGGTTTTAATGCTTATTTTAAGCCCTTTTACACTTTTTTCGCCAAGTTTTAAATTTATAAAACACGATAATTACTAACACTAAACACACATATGGGTAAGTGCACCCATCGTGAGCGTAGTATAGTGTTGGTAAGATACCGAGGTCGTCCAAGGACACAAGAGCTTTTAGTACCGGTTTATCCTCAACGTCTAATCAAATCAACAAGTTAGAAACAGGTTTTTAAACTAGAAAAATAAAAACTAACTAAAATGTTGAAAATAAAAGTAAAAACAGATAGACAAGATGAATCACTTGGCTCCGACTCGTGTATAGTGTAACCTTTGATTATTTCCGCACTTTTGCACTTTTTAAGAGATTATCTTAGTTATTGTAGTAGGCCCCTCTTTTGAAGGTGACGTTACCCTCAACCCAGTAGTTTGAGTCAGCAAGGATACAATCCTAAAGGGTCGGATTATTGAAAGATAATTAATTAAGTTATTAATGCATATTATGGTAGGCCCCTCTTTTGAAGGTGACGTTACGCTCGGCTAAGTAGTCTGAGTCAGCAGGGATACAGTCCTAAGTAGCCAGGTTAAAGTATTAATAGTAGCTTACATATGAGGGGGTCAAAGAGTTTGGACCCCCGCCATCCAATACCGTTAAGTATTGAAGGAGGTCCTACTAAATTTGACCCAGGTCCTTGCAAGATCTATACACTGAACAAGGAAAGACTCCTACCAAACCGTTCCTTTAACCCCCGACCAGGTAGCCAACATACCTCCATATAGACCGTGGAGATATGAATGGTGAAAATCTTTTATTTTATATAGACAGTAAAATAATGTCAAGACACCACACGATAAGGAAAAATCACCTTCAAGATAAGAAACTAGTTATTAAAGTCATTAATACATAACCAAGTAAAAAGTTTGAAAAGATTAAAAATAAAAAGTATTACACTAGACACTTTGTCTTCACCAAGTGATGTAAGAGACTTAGGCAAACATGGCCTTGATTGTCAAGAACCCTTACGATCAATCTTGGATCCCGAGACGACTCACACACTCTATGATGGACAATGGATGATGGTGGTGGATGATGGTGTTATGGTGGTGGTGGGTGGTGGGTGAAGTGTGAGGGAGGTGGTGTGCCAAGGGATGGTTTGCAATTGAGCCAAGCACTCCTATTTATAGGCTGAACAGAGGGCACGGCCCCGTGTCCATCCTTCATCTCATTCTTCATTAATTGCAGTTTGTCTGCATTAGTTGACCACGCCCCCATGTGCAGAAGCAAATCTGTACTATCAAGATTTCCCTAGATCCTGCGAATCTTAGAGTTGACCATGGCCCCATGTCCGCTGAGCACGACCCCGTGGTGGGCGATAGAAGCTTCTACAGCTTTGTCTTTTCTGCTGGCACTTGGGCACGCCCCCGTGTTCACTGAGCACGGGGCGTGTTCAACCTTCTGTTTTCTTGATTTTGCTTGGGAAGATGCTGTCGGGGGGTCAGGCATGCCACGTTTGTTCCTTTTCTTGTATTTATGCTAGATTTAGCTGCCTTTTGCTTCTTTTGTTAATTTGAGCTCATTTAATCCTGAAAATACAAAAGGAAGACAAAAGCACACTTTTTCCAACATTAGTACTAAAAAGGGTTAGTTTTATGCCACAATTGATGTAATTTATATGTTGCATTTTGCACACATCAAATACCCCCACACTTGAATCTTTGCTTGTCCTCAAGCAAAACTCTTTATAATGTGGCTTTACACTCCCAAATGGAATGGGTAGAAGAGAAGGTTTTTTTTGGGCTTGTCATAGAGTGTCGGGATTTCCAAGATTCTTTATTAAGTTTTATTTTTATTTATATTTATTTACAGTCCTATTCATCATGATTTATTTAAAACTTTTCATAAGATAAATTACTTATTAGGGCATAACATGCCTCTTTAAAATTTCATTTATATACAAGTTCACATACCTCACGGGGATCACACAACACTCGGCCGAAAATGTATTTTAGTGAATCACTCGAGAGCGACATGGAACTTACTCCTACCATAGGCTTGCCAAGTAATCAATCCTACTCCTTTTTAACTATACACCTTTGTAAATATCAAGAGGACTTTTTGGGTGAAGGGTTAGGCTTGGGTTAAAGGTAGGTGGTTGGGTTAGTGGTTAGTAAAAGGGCGAAAGGCGTAACAAGTGTTGGTTTTCGTAAGACTTTTTTTTTTGCAACTTTTATTTTGATGAAGCTTTTATTCAAACAAAGTTATTTTTGATAAACTTGTTTGTTTATTTCTCTTTTGCTTCATCATCAACATTTTTTTTAAAGTCATACGGAAAACCCAGCTTGTTACTAAAACAAAGGGTTAAAAATAAAAAAAAAGTTTTGGTGGGTGAAAGGGTGTTTGGTTTGGGTTATGAATTGAAAATGTTTAGGCTCAAAGGGGCTAACTAGGGGGATTTTGGGTAGGTGGTGAAAAAAAATAATGGTGTAGAAATAAAAAGGGTTAGTCCTAATGCCTCCATCATTTACTTACTCGGGTTTAAGTTGGTAAGGACCGGGAATGCATTGTTGTGGCAAGTTCTAGAGTCGTAAGAACCAAGCGGCTATTCACACAAGAAACGAAAAATGAGCATTTAGTTTAAAGATATATATTTGTATGCTCAGTAAAGGCTCAAAACTCACTTTTGTGGGAATGAGTTTTTATGTGATCAAGTATATATAATAAAATTTTAACTAAGCTTGTCATGCCGTTTCATAATTTTCTTATGTTGGTTCTTTTTATCACGACGCTATCGGTTGTAAATTTGTAAAAATATAACCTTTTTAGAACTTGAATTTCTCGAGTTAAACCTAGACAAGTAAAAAAAAATGAAAATTTGTTTTTGAAAAAATTTGGGGTGATTAGCGGTTCCAATAGAGTTTTGTGTAAGGCTTGTAGTTAGGACTTGCAAGATTCAAGGTTTTAGCATCCCCCCCACACTTAAATTACACATTGTCCTCAATGTGTCCCAAAAATAAGTTTTTAGGTTGATTAAATGTGTAAAAAGGTGTTAAAAAGCAAAAAATTGTGTTACTGGGCGTCTGGACACGGCCCCGTGTTGTCCGGGCACGGCCCCGTGTTGTCCATTGGGCACGGCCCCATGTCCATCCTCTTCTCTTCCTTCATTAATTGCAGTTTGTCTACCCCGATATTTCCACGTATTACCGGTGGGCCCGGTGGGGAGTATCGTGACGTAGTTGATATCATCATAGTCAAACAACACAATAAATAAATGCACAGCGGAAGCAAAGATAGATTCATTTCAACTTTAATAAATTGTAATATTAAATATCACGAAATAGTTGAAACGGATCCACAGGCGGATCAAAAATAAAAAGGAGATATTGTTCAACAGTTTTATTGACATCCAAGCTTGCGAGACTTATTGTGGATGCTAGAAGACAGCCAGCCTAGTACGAGTAGTACCTGCACTTAACCTTTTGGAAAATACGTCAGTTTACACTGGTAAATACAATTTAACTGACTCATTTTAAAAAGGTTTGAAAATTGATTTGAATGCACTTGGCACAAAACATTTTATAACTTGGGATAATTATTTGAATATAATCTTGTAAGTGAATTACATGTTTCTTATGCGTTCAGTAGCCCGATCCGTAGACCGGGTTAAAGATTAATAGACACACCACATTATTTGGTTAGGCACTGACGGGTGTACGCCTACACCCCGTGCTCAGGTCGTGGCCATCTCGTAAGATAATGCCAAGGATATCCGGGACATGGTCATTAACCCCCCAAAGGCTTTAAGCAAACAAAACATTTCAAAACGAAGCATATCAATGATTTAACCTCTATTCGATTAAAGATTCAATGCCCGACCAAGCGGTATTTTATATACCATACCCCAAGCCCGTATAGGGAAAATAAGTTAAAAGTATTTACCTTTGTAAGTATAAATCACAATTAGCAAGTGCGTGTAGCTTTTACTGGTTCTCCTATTCTGGAACAAATGTTTATAATAACCTATTAGATTTCTAACGGGTCTTTAATTAAGCTTAAGCTTAGACCGGTTAGTTTTCAAAGGAAGATACGGTTCAAACGCACGATTAAGCGAAGACCGGAATGGAATGTGATTTAGACCCGACAAGTTTGAAGACTTGTATAATATGGGTAAACTAAATACATTCTGGATTTTGAGATAAAAATGATAAGGTTTGACCCGCTTCGGTCAATTTATGCATACTAGTTACATAAACCGAACCGAACGCGAAAAGGGCGTAACGGGTAACCATAAGAGTCATATGCAAGTTCCCTGAGTTAATATTCCTTAAACATGTTGTGGTATCAGTAAGGTATCTTCTATTATGCCCCAAACGAATTTAAACTCAAATTATGCCTCATAAGGGCATTTTGGTCATTTAAGAGATTATAAAAGTGTTTAATTAGTAATCTGAGTTACAGGTCTGATTTATTCAGTAAATACGCTTAATCTAACATGTGATAACAGTAGGGTATGACCTATATGTGAAATTTATCATTTAAAACCAAACTATGCACCTTAGGGGTATTTTGGTAATTTCACGTAGGCTAAAAAGGTCAAAACTGGAAACCTGAGTTTAAAAACTTTTACTTACTATTAATATATAAAAATATACTAAAAATATCAGTAGGTATCAACCTTATATGTTTAATATGGTTTTAGTACATACTATGCGTTAAAACGCTTAAAAAGGCGATTTGGAGCCATTTCCGGGTTTTCAAAGGAAAGCTAATATTTTTATAATTCCAGAAGGCTCAAAATATTTTACTTGTCAAATAAAATCAGTAGAAAAAGGTTTGGGGTCAAAAGGATTTGTAAAACTCATTTTATGGCTTAAAAGGGCAAAACCGGCATTAACCGAATTAAACTTAAAGACCTATGTTATGCTCAGCCAAAAATTAAATAAAAATCTTCAAAAATCCCAAAATATTATTTTACATCAGTGGGTAAAAAGTCTGATATCAAAAAGTGGGTTTAAATGGGCTATATGCTAATTACGCCGTTTAATTAACATAAAGCTTTCAAATTACGCTAATGAGCATAACTCTTAATCTAGACCTCAAACTGATGTCAAATTTTAGGTGCAAGTTTATAAATCAGTAATTAAGGTTTCTACTCTTTTACTTTTTCAAAAATCACGTTTTAAAGTAAAAAGGGCATAATAGTCAACATTTAAGCACTTAACGGAAATATGCATATGAATCGAATAACTAGTGAACCAAGTTGTATAATCTCAGAGAGTTATACTTTTATGAAACCTGGTCCAAAGTAAGCTCTAAGGTAAATCTAAATCAGTCTTAAACGGGTCAGAACTGAAAGTCAAAGCAAAAGTCAAATTATGCGACTTTTGGTTCCGATCCGGGTTTAAACTGAAAATTGTCGGGTTGAACATGTTTAGACATGTTCTTATATTAATTACCAAGTTATATTAATGATAAAATAGGTTGCATACCTCCTACATTGCTAATTATGCATTAAATTGAAAATAAGCATTCTGTTGACTTTTTAATAACAAGTTTGACCTGACAATTGACCTAGTTAGAGTGGGAATCAGAGAGTACCCTTTTAAGGGTTTATTACCCACATAAATACCTACTTATAGGTACTTTTAATTCGAGATTTGACTGAGGAAATTTTATTTAATCTCGAAGTCAAACGTTAATTACGACGGTTTGACTATTAGCTAATTAACTAGGCTAAACTGAATTAGGAAGGGTTAAGAACACTTACAAAAGTCCTAAGTATGATTAGGGACCACTAGGAGACTTGTTGCTGATCAGGAGAGCTCCAGAGACTCACTTGGAGGAAATTGCAAATGAGAGACCAAAATGTAGCAACTTGATTCTCTTATATAGTGTACTCAAATGCCTTGGATCATGCCAAATTAGTCTATATGTGTTGTAAGATCATCCCAGGTGTACCTAGGATGCTAAAACCCACCTAGAGAGTCCCTGATTTACGAATACCACTTAAATGAGGCGGTGTAACCGTTTTAACAGGCAGCTGTCCTGAAAAACGCCCAGATGCATACCTTGCGCACCATAAGACTATAAGCTCTGCGGTGCGCAAGCCTTCGCCAGAGGATAAAATTTCGTTTTAATTCAGGTTGTGACCATGCAACACTTACATCTCTGAATCCCATGCATTTTAATCAGAATGGGGACCATGTTTTCAGTCATTGCATGTCTAGGCATGCACTTACACACTTTGGTACTTTGTGGGAGGTTTTTATTATCGGAAATACCAAGAAATTTGATGTTGGATCCATGTCTAAGGTTGCAACCAATTTATTAATTAGGATAGCCAGATTTATAAACATAATTCAGATGTTGATAAAATATATCCTGGTTAGGGATTTACTAATAGGTCGCTCAGAGGTATAAATTAACGTGTCGACCTTTAAATCCTACCGTACATCTTTATCTGGATTCGTATTTATAAAATGTTTGCATAACATGACACGTGTCTTTATTTTATTGGACATGAATTTCCGAGGTGTTACATAGTGGCATTAGTTGACCACGCCCCCGTGTCCGCTGGGCACGCCCCCGTGTCCGCTGGGCACGCCCCCGTGTGCAGAAGCATATCTGTACTATCAAGATTTCCCCAGATTCTGCGAATCTTAGAGTTGACCACGGCCTCGTGTCCGCTGGGCACGCCCCCGTGGTGGGTGATAGAAGCTTCTATAGCTTTGTCTTTTATGCTGGCACTTGGGCACACCCCCGTGTTCACTGAGCACGGGGCGTGTTCAGTCTTCTGTCTTCTTGATTTTGCTTGGGAAGATGCTATCGGGGGGTCGGGCATGCCATGTTTGTCCCTTTTCTTGTATTTATGTTAGATTTTGCTGCCTTTTTACTTCTTTTGTTAATTTGAGCTGATTTAATCCTGAAAATACAAAAGGAAGACAAAAACATACTTTTTCCAACATTAGTACTAAAAAAGGGTTAGTTTTATGCCACAATTGATGTAATTTATATGTTGCATTTTGTGCACATCACCAACTTTACTACATCTCTGATGATACTATCATCATCATCAACACCATACAAACCTACTGCCACCGATCGACGACCAGAGCTTCCGAAAACACAAACCCTCTATGCTTCTCTCTATGGAATCCCCTATCTGTTTCTCTCTTTACAAGAAGAGAGTTAGAGTAACTCCCACTCCTCAATGATGAAAGTATCAAACCCGTCGCCATAGACGGTCGGAACCGCCAGCAACGAAGACGACGAAAACTCCAAAGGGAACCCATTGTCTGCCTCTCTTCTCGACAAATAACACAAGGTCGCCGACCGTTGACAACAGAACGACAAACTTTTAGTGCGAGAAGGAGGCAACGGTTTTTAGAGGGAGAAAGTGACGGTCAGATAAAGGTAATAGGCAAACAAATAACCTATATGACAGCACAAAGTACAATTTTCATAAACAATTCAGAAACCAACCCACAACTTTTATAAACCTCTCAAAAACCACCGTACAACAAAGATATGCAAAAGATACAACTACCATTGCAAAGAATGGTTGCTAATGATGTACTAAACTTTAAGCAATGGGTACAACTACTAATGCAACAATATGTTGCAAAATAATAGTATATAAATGGTCATCAGAAATTATCATAAATTACCTCAAAAAATAATAAATCCTTTATGCTTGTTAACATTTAGAGGCGTCTCTGAGAATTCACGTACCCTATTCGAGCTTGAAAAATGTGCCCTTCTGTAATGTTCTATTATTATTTAAAAAAATCAAATTAGTATTGGGCTCAATTCTAAACCATAAAAAATGATTTGTAAATCTATCTATACTTTCTATAAAATGAGAAATCCCAATGACATAAGAAAAGCTGATGAGTCAGCCACAGAGGCTGTCCAACAAGGCTTTTCTTATGTCATTATTACATCATAAAGGTTAATTTAAAATACATTTAAAATTCAAACCTCTACCATAAAACCACTGCCCATCTCCAAAATTCAACCTATGTTATAAATTCAAACCACTGCCCATATTCAAAATTCAAAATCTGGCTCCAGATTCAAAATTCAAACTGCATACATAAATAACATACATTTATGGCTCCACTTTCAAAATTCGATCCATCTCTCTCGCTCAAATCTTCAAACGATTCTCAAATCCAGAGCCCCTTCCTCCTAGCACCATCTCTGTCGCTCTCAACTTCAACTCAGATTCACCAATTTCAACACTACGAACTATTTTATGAAGGTAACAATTAATTCTCATTTGATTTTAGATGACTGGACTGATAGTATAGATAGATGATATGCAAATTTTCTAAAAAAAACCTGTGTTTTTACACGTCTTTACATCTAATATATCCCATAACCTCCGATGCTTTCTCTAAACCCTAATAATAATAATAATTTCCTTTTCTTCTTCTTCCTCTGCGATTCCACCATCAGGAAACCCTAATTTCTGTACACAATTCGATTGATGTTAAGTTAACTACTGTTCGCGACCGACGTTGGAATGCTAGAAGAGTCCATTGACCACCATACATTCATGGACACTGGTATGTTGATTCAATTTAATTTTAGGTCAAACATACTTTTTTGGTGAAACAAAATGGGTTGCAGGGACAAATCTTATGTGATTGTTTTGACAGGAGGTTGGATTTGTATTCATTTTTGTTTTCTGAGATTTTAAAAAGGGGATTAAAGTAATTTTTGAGTCATGTTCCAGTTCTGGCCAAGACCAAACAAGAGAGCGAAATTACTGACTGGAACTTTGTGTGTTCGACATTGATAGGAGGTTGGATTTGACTGTTGTGATCAGAAAACAATTGGATTTGCGTCATGTTCGACATTGATAGTCGATCTACACTATGTTTTTCTAATTGTTGTGCACACCAACTGTTTGTAGAATTGCTTGCCTAATCTTAGGTTTTAGGTTTTTCTCTGTGTTCTATTATGCAATCGCTTAATTACATAACATGACATGATGCTTAAATCACTAATGGTGGTTGTTAGATCTATGTATTCCCATTATAGCTGCACATAATCGCTCTTCAATTGATTTAAAAGGTGGATCCCATACTCAAAATAGGAGAAAATGACTGACCTATGCTACCAGCTAGTCGATCTACATGTATGTTACTAAACACTGAAGTAAGGTACCTGCGATGATATTAATTACTGATGTTTTTATGAACCTAAAATTAACATCATCTGTTACATACAGGAGGACGCTACTGAAACAGTGGGAATGACAAGTACAGGACGCTACTGATGTATTTATGAACCAAATTTTTCTATGATTTGTCTTATTTTGTATTTTTTTTTTTTTTTTGCTGTAATAGGCTACCTACTGAAAAAGAGCTTGCAATGGTTGTACCAAAGGACGTTATGAAAACTCGCTTCTATGAATTCACACTTTTAACTGTCTACAAGGTTTGAGTAATGTTATTTTTTTAACTGTTTGTATTTTAATTTTTTTAAAGTAAGTACATAATAGTTTTATTTGGTTGAGTGTTGATAGACATACCTCCAGAAGCGAAGCTGATGTTATTGTAAAAGGTATTTGGTTTAAGCTGCGATCTACACACCAGCGGATTACAATAACCGACCACTTAATACAATTTACATCAACTACTTGTAAGATAGGCTACCTTGCTGTTGGTTGCTGGTGCAAAGGGAAGCTGATCAACTATGCCCTTGAGCGCGCTTTTTAAAGCCAAGTTAGTGCTAAATTCTTCTGAAGGAGATGTGAACTACATGTTCTGTGCAAAGCAGGTCTGAAGTTCAATCAACAGAAGTTTCATTACCATAGGAAGCTGAAGAATCTTTGGAAACTCCTCTATTGAAGGATCAGGTACATTGCTATGACATAAATCCTTTATTCTCATAATATTTTAGTGTAGGTTCTAGAAGTTAATGATTCTGTTTGATGTTTATGTGTAGGATTTAACAGCTGATCAAGGGAAACAAGTGAAATTAGGGTTCCTCACTGGCCTTGTGCCCAAAGGAAGATCTTTGGCTTTTGAAAGAATCTTATTCCGTGCTATAAGAGGAAATGTGTTTCTGAGGCAATCTTTTGCGGAGGAAGCTGTTATTGTCTTATTGATCCTAATTCAGGAGAAAAGGTTAAGAAAAACCTTTTTGTGGTTTTCTTTTCTGGAGAAAGAGCGAAGGGCAAAATTCTCAAGATATGTGAAGTGTTTGAGGCAAATCGCTATCCTTTTGCTGAAGATTTGGGCAAGCAAGCCCAAATCATACTTAAGGTATCCGGGAAGCTATCTGAGCTGAATACAAGAATAGATGCTGGACTTTTGCACCGTGCGAAAATACTCTTATATAGCTATTGTATTCATCACATGTATTTCTAATACAAGTTCTTGTGTTTGAACAGTGAAGTAAGTGGGGATAGGGAGGTCCAGAGAACTAAGTTAGAACTACTTAATCAGTTAGATGGTTTCAGCAGTGATGAGCGAATTAAGTTACTATAGAATGAAAAACAACCGGTAGATGATAGGAAGTTTCTAAAAAAGTAACTGTTACTCAAAGTGAGATTATTGATAATGCAGGTGATAGCAGCAACAAATTGTGCTGATAACACGAATCATCAATTCCTTTGACCATTCGTTTTGAGCCTCCAATTCTTTTAGAAATGCTAACGATTTAGACCCTCCCCTCATGCGTTCTGGACGATTGGATCGTAAGATTGAGTTTCCTCATCCTATTGAGGAAGCCAGGGCCCGGATCATGCAGGTGTTTATATGCATCATTAATTGATCTTATTAGTTCATGTTTGTTGAAACCACTAGTGTTTTGTGGAGAAAACAGTGGTTGAAACCACTGTTGGGTTAAAACAGTGTTTTGTGGAGAAAACAGTGGTTGAAACCACTGTTGCGTTAAACCTGTGGGTTGACACATTTAAAACTGTGGGTTAAAACAGTTTATTTAATCGTATGATTAATTATGAAACTGTCATCAGTGTTCTGTTATGGATGTGCATTTGTTTTTAGAGGTGAGGAAATAGGCAAGTCAGGCTGGTTGAATAACACGTTTGAGTCAACATGAGTAAACTTTTAGTATCAGTTAAAATGGTTGTGGTTGGCCTGAAATAGTCTGTCCAGTCCAAATTAATTCTTCTATAGGCACGTAGTATGTCGTATATGATTACAAAAGTTTTATTATTTCAATAATAACCTACAGTTATAAATAAAATGATTTAAGAGGTTTAATGCATTAGAAATACACTTTGGGAAAATTTTGACCCGTTTAATCCGTTTGGGCTTTTTCCAAGTTTTTACCCGTTTGACCTGTTAGAGGTGAAACATAAACCATATCTACTCATTTATAAGTAAATGAGTTGACAATGCTACTTCTACTCTTTATCGTTTGTGTCATAATTTGCTAGACTAATTAGAATGCATTTGTTCAAAAGCTTATGTGATGCTGCAGGTTTTTCACCTATACATGACCAGACATTTTACCTGAGCGTTGAACATAAAAGGAAGCTTAAAGCGGAATTTGTTATTTCTTTAACAAGTTTGTTTCTGATTGCTTATAATGTAACAAATTTATTAATCCTTTTATGCTGATTTAGGAATCGAACCATGGACCTTCAAACAAAAACTCGGTGATGCGCTTTTTATACCAGCTGGTTGTCCTTACCAAGTTAGAAACTAGAAGGTTAGCGTATAGATATTACTGGTGTTATTCAAACATTATTTGTTTGCTGATATAATTTCCTCCTTTTATAGTCATGCACCAAGGTTGAACTCAACTTTATTTCACCTGAAAGTCTTGGCGAACGCATCTGCTTACAAACATAATTCCGTATGCTTCCCAACAATCACATTGCCAAACAACAAAAACTAAAAGTAAAAATTTTTAAATTTCTGCACATAATTTTCTCATTAATCAAATCAAGAAACTGGTGGCCGGGTGCATGCTTTTCTTTTACATAAGCCCTCGCTTTTTTGTTGTATAGATTGGGAAAATGATGATTTATGCATTAGACCACGTTGTATCGGAATTGTCAGGATTTATAGATTCAAATGGGCCCACTGATAATCTTCAAAATCAATTCGCACAGGAGCTGGAGATCTTAAATGGTATGCAAACTGCCACATTCAACATCTACCTATCTTGTAACAACCTAATATGTTTGATCAATATTACATATTATTATTTTATTACACTTTGGTGTAGGAAGAAATGGTATGGATATTAACAATCACACCAACGGCTGGGTATGTGATTCCGAGAGTGACAACAGTGTTTTATCACTGTTGGTCAATGATGCGTAGTCGAGTGTTATATATATTAGATGTATATTTTAAGCCCCTTTAACACATTTTAGTCAAGTTTTAAATTTATAAAACACGATATTTACTAACACTAGACACACATATGGGCAAGTGCACCCATCGTGAGCGTAGTATAGTGTTGGTAAGATACCGAGGTCGTCCAAGGACACAAGAGCTTTTAGTACCGGTTTATCCTCAACGTCTAATCAAATCAAAAAGTTTAGAAAAATGTTTTAAACTAAGAAAAATAAAAACTAACTAAAAATGCTGAAAAATTAAAAAAAAAAACAGATAGACAAGATGAATCACTTGGTTCCGACTCGTATCTAGTGTAACCTTTGATTATTTCCGCACTTTTGCACTATTTTAAGAGATTATCTTAGTTATTGTGTAGGCCCCTCTTTTGAAGGTGACGTTACCCTCACCCCAGTAGTTTGAGTCAGCAAGGATACAATCCTAAAAGGGTGGATTATTGGAAGATAATGAATTAAGTTATTAATGCAATATTATGGTAGGCCCCTTTTTTGGAGGTGACGTTACCCTCGACTAAGTAGTCTGAGTCAGCAGGGATACAGTCCTAAATAGTCGGGTTATAGTATTAATAGTAGTTAACTTATGAGGGGATCAAAGAGTTTGGACCCCCGCCATCCAATACCGTTAAGTATTGAAGGAGGTCCTACTAAATTTGACCCAGGTCCATTGCAGGACCTCTAAACGCTGAACAATGGCAAGACCTTTACCAAACCGTTCCCTTAACCCCCGACCAGGTAGCCAACATACCTCCATATAGACCGTTGAGATATGAATGGTGAAAATCTTTTATTTTATATAGACAGTAAAATAATTTCAAGACACCACGGACAAACGATAAGGAAAGTTCACCTTCAACATAAGAAACTAGTTATTAAAGTCATTAATACAAAACCAATAAAAAGTGCGAAAAGATTAGAAATAAAAAGTATTACACTAGACACTTTGTCTTCACCAAGTGATGTAAGAGACTTAGGCAAACATGGCCTTGATTGTCAAGAACTCTTACGATCAATCTTGGATCCCGAGACGACTCACACACTCTACGATGGACAATGGATGATGGTGGTGGATGATGGTGTTATGGTGGTGGTGGGTGGTGGGTGAAGTGTGAGAGAGGTGGTGTGCCAAGGGGTGGTTTGAGCTTGAGCCAAGCACTCCTATTTATAGGCTGAACAGAAACTCGGGCACGGCCCCGTGTCCAGTGGGCACGGCCCCATGTCCACATCCTCTCTTTCTTCATTTAATGCAGCTTTGTCTTATTAGTTGACCACGCCCCCGTGTCCGCTGAGCACGACCCCGTGTGCAGAAGAATCTTTGTACTATGAAGATTTGCATGAATTGTGCGAATCTTATAGTTGACCACGGCCCCGTGCCCGCTGAGCACGGCCCCGTGCCCGCTGAGCACGGCCCCGTGGTGGGCAATAGAAGCTTCTACAACTTTGTCTTTTCTGCTGACACTTGGGCACGCCCCCGTGCTGGCTGAGCACGGGGCGTGTTCAGTCTTCTGTTATCTTGTTTTGCTTGGGAAGATGCTGTCGTGGGGTCGGGCATGTCACGTCTTGTTCCTTTTCTTGTATTTATGTTAGATTTTGATGTCTTTTTGCTTCTTTTGTTAATTTGAGCTCATTTAATCCTGAAAATACAAAAGGAAGACAAAAGCACACTTTTTCCAACATTAGTACAAAAAAAGGGTTAGTTTTATGCCACAATTGATGAAAGTTATATGTTGCATTTTGAACACATCAGATACCCCCACACTTGAATCTTTGCTTGTCCTCAAGCAAAACTCTTTAATAAATGGCTATTACACTCCCAAATGGAATGGGTAGAGAAGAAGGTTTTTTTGGGCTTGTCGTAGAGTGTTGGGATTTCCAAGATTCTTTATTTAGTTTTATTTTTATTTATTTACAATCCTATTCGTCATGATTTATTTAAAACTTTTCATAAGATAAATTACTTATTAGGGCATAACATGCCTCTTTAAAATTCTATTTATATACAAGTTCATATACCTCACGGGGATCACTCAACACTCGGCCGAAAATGTATTTTTGTGGATCACTCGAGAGCGGCATGAAACTTACTCCTACCATAGGCTTGCCAAGAAATGAATCCTCCTCCTTTTTAACTTATATACCTTTGTAAATATCAAGAGGACTTTGTGGGTGAAGGGTTAGGCTTGGGTTAAAGGTAGGTGGTTGGGTTAGTGGTTAGTAAAAGGGCGAAAGGCGTAAAAAGCGTCGGTTTTCGTAAGACTTCTTCTTCTTCTTCTTTTTTTTTTTGATGAAGCCATTATTCAAACAAAGTTATTTTTGATGAACTTGCTTGTTTTTATTTCTTTTGCTTCATCATCAACATACTTTTTTTTTTTTGAAAAGTCATACGAAAAACCGAGCTAGTTACTAAAACAAAGGGTTGAAAATGAAAAAGGTTTTGGTGGGTAAAAGGGTGTTTGGTTTGGGTTATGAAATGAAAAGGTTTAGGCTCAAAGGGGCTAACTAGGGGGATTTTGGGTAGGTGGTAAAAAAAAAGGAAAATAATGGTGTAGAAATAAAAAGGGTTAGTCCTAATGCCTCTATCATTTACTTACTCGGGTTTAAGTTGGTAAGGACTGGGAATGTATCGTCATGGCAAGTTCTAGAGTCGTAAGAACCAAGCGGCTATTCACACAAGAAACGAAAAATGAGCATTTAGTTTAATGATATGTCATTGTATGCTCAATAAAGGCTCAAAACTCACTTTTGAGGGAATGAGTTTTTATGTGATCAAGTATATATAATCAAATTTTAACTAAGCTTGCCATGCCTTTTCATAATTTTCTTATGTTAGTTCTTTTTATCACGACGCTATCGGTTGTAAATTTATAAAAATATAACCTTTTTAGAACTTGTTATTCCCAAATTAAACCAAGACAAGTAAAAAAAATGAAAATTTTTTGAAAAAAATTGGGGTGATTAGTGGTTCCAATAGAGTTTCGTGTAAGGCTTGTAATTAGGACTTGCAAGATTCAAGGTTTTAGCATTCCCCCCACACTTAAATTACACATTGTCCTCAATGTGTCCCAAAAATAAGTTTTTCGGTTGATTAAAATATGTAAAAGTGGGTTAAAAACTAGATTTTATGGTACTGGGTAGCTGAACACGGGGTAGTGTTGGCTGAGCACGACCCAGTGTCCAGACTGCCAGTACCAAAAGTAAACAGAAGGCTAGGCACGGGGGCATGTCCAGTGAGCACGGCCCCGTGTCCTGGTACCTGAACTGGGCATTTTCTACAGAACCTCGGGCACGGGGCGTGTTGGGGTGAGCACGGCCCCGTGCTGAACTTGCTGTAATGAAGAAAAATTGTTGGGAGGCTCTGTTTTTGTGCATAGGTTGTTGGTTCAAGCTTCCCTTAGTATCCTTCACCATCCCGAGTGTGTTTTATTCCTGAAAATTAAAACTAAACTAGAAAATATAAAAGTTAAACTAATCTAAAACTAAGGATAGTTCCGCGGAATGCCTCCGTGGTGCGCCACGTTTATAAGGGTCCTTGGCTAGACCCACCTTATCGGGTGGTTCTGGCTCATCTTCAATTAGGGGGTTGTTATTGCCGAATGGATATTTCATTGACCGCTCGAGACCGACACTTCTTTTAAATGCCCCTAATTGAAGAGGTAGATTGTTGAACTTCCGGGTTTTCAAAGTTTCGTGAGTTTTTACAAATGGTCGTCCCAACACTAGAGGAGCGTCATCGAGGATGACAAAGTCGGTGGGAACTACCATTTGGTTTGTTTGAACCAAGACATCCTCAACTATACCGATTGATTTTATTACTTTCCGATTGGATAGAAAAATGGGTATTTGAAGTGGAGAAAAATCACTAATACTTAATTTTTCGAAAATGTAGTTAGACATTATGTTAACACAAAGATCTTTATCAATTGTGACATTACTAATAAATGAATTTTGAAAGAAACATGGAACCGGTGTAATGTTAATTTCAAATGGGTCTTCTTTTATTAGCGAGGTTTGATCATTAGTTAACTTAACACTTACCGTTTCGTCAATTTTAGTGTTAGTGTTTAACTCTTTTAAAAACTTAGCATGAGTGGGAACTAAACAATGATTTTCAAAAGAAGGTGACAAGAGATTAATTTCTTCAACATTATACTCTTCTTGAATTTTAACGTTGTCGGACTCACCTTTTTCGTTGTTTAACTCATGTGTCGGTTTTTCACTTATTTGTTCTTCCATTTTTACACTTTCAGTTATCTCTTCCTTTTTTAATTCTTCTCTTGCGCGGGACTCCTCTTCCCTTGCGCGAGATTCTTTTATACATCGATCGATAACTCTAATGTGTTCTAATATCCTATCGGTCACTTCGGTTATAGAAAAAGAATCGGAATTTTCAAAGCTTGAATCCGGTTGTTCGAGCCTTTGTTCCTCATAATACCCATATGAAGTAGATGGTTCACACCATTGTTCTTCATTGTAAGTATATGATGGATAAGGGTCATAATTTTGTTCTTCATAATACTCATATGAGGTGGGTTGTTCACGCCATAGTTCCTCATAATAAGCATACGAAGGTGGTGGCTCATATCTTGGTTCCTCAAAGTATGAGTATGGAGGCTCATACCTTGGTTCATCAAAATATGAGTATGAGGGAGGAGGTTCATACCTTTGGTCTTCATAAGATGTGTATGAAGTTGATGGCTCGTACCTGGGCTCCTCATAGTAGGTGTATGAATTGGATGGTTGATATGAGTTACTATATTGAACCGAGCATGTGTTACGACAATTAGTGCAATAATTACCCCTATAATCATCCTCATCATAGGTGTAGTTGTAACCTCCTGAGTATTGATCCATAAGAATCACTCAGCAGACCACAACCAAGTCTCGAGATCAGAAAACGAAAATAAAAACGGAAACAGAGGCTGGACACGGCCCCGTGTTCAGGGTCTGTATCTGGGCGTTTTAATTGAATTTACTGATCTAGTTGAGCACGGGGTGTGTTCAGTGAGCACAGCCCGTGTTCAAGCTACTGTTACTGGGTGTTTATGAAAAATCTGTAGCACGGCCCCGTGTTCAGTGAGCACGGCCCCGAGTACAGGTTACTGTAAATGCAAAACGAAACTAAAATGCAGAAAAATGTGCGCGCGTTTAAAAAGGTTTTGAAAAACTGATTAGGCCGTCGATTTTAAGCTTTCTTAAAATCCTTGTGTCCCCGGCAACGGCGCCAAAAACTTGATGCGTAGTCGAGTGTTATATATATTAGGTGTATATTTTAAGCCCCTTTAACACTTTTTAGTCAAGTTTTAAATTTATAAAACACGATATTTACTAACACTAGACACACATATGGGCAAGTGCACCCATCGTGAGCGTAGTATAGTGTTGGTAAGATACCGAGGTCGTCCAAGGACACAAGAGCTTTTAGTACCGGTTTATCCTCAACGTCTAATCAAATCAAAAAGTTTAGAAAAATGTTTTAAACTAAGAAAAATAAAAACTAACTAAAAATGCTGAAAAATAAAAAAAAAACAGATAGACAAGATGAATCACTTGGTTCCGACTCGTATCTAGTGTAACCTTTGATTATTTCCGCACTTTTGCACTATTTTAAGAGATTATCTTAGTTATTGTAGTAGGCCCCTCTTTTGAAGGTGACGTTACCCTCACCCCCTTGGCTTATATAGCCTTACAATCAAATATAACTACAGACCCACTAAGACCACTAATCTACTAACTAACTCCACTAACATAATAATAGGGAAAATAAAAGAAACTAAATAAAACATGCAGAAAGGAAACATGGGTTGATTGCATCGGACGTGGGTGGTCATGGACCCAAGGATTGGCACATAACAAATTACCAGTAATCTTCTTTAACAGTTCCAGTAGTAATGCTAGCTCTGAATCATGGTTGTAAAACAAGGTCTTCAAGGCCGAGTGTTGGTTCAAGCCCAGGTTTACACACACTCACACAATATGAACACAAGGAATGCTTGCAAACTTTCTTGATGAAATTGAGAGTACTAGGAATACATAAACAATCTAATGCCTATTTATAATAACAAAATAAAACCACATGCTAAATAAACTTGGTCATCCACTTCTTCCTGATCCAACGTTCACATGATCTCATCCACATTTTTCCCTCTTTAATCGGTCATCCATTACTAGGTCAAACCGATACCCGTAACCCATCTTTATCGGTGACCCGGTTTAGCTCCGTAACCCGTATTTCAGACCCGTAACCGACCCGAAATAACCCGCAACATCAAGATTACCCAACAACGAGTACTCCCCGAGTAGTCGCTACAAGGTAGGTTGCCGAGGCGACTTTCTTCAACTCCGACTAATTACTCGGAATTGATCAAATGCGGTCAACATCGGCCAAAATCGGATCTAGTAGGTCAACTCGGGCCGAGTTTGACTTAAAATAAAATAAAATAAAATTTCTATGTCTATTATTAAAGAATGAATATCAATTTCACGTATTTTGTTATAAATATTAGTAAATTTATGTTATTTGACATATATTTAATTTCCGAAAAACTAATTTCTTTATAATTTGGCATGTCCGAGTACTCACCGTGTACTCTCCGCCTAGGCCGAGTACTCTCAACTCCCCGGTCGACCGACCAGGGACGCCTAGCGACTTTTGCAACCATGCTCTGAATACACACATGTATATAACAAATCAATTCAACACATATAAACGATTAGTATTCAATTGAACAAATACATCAGATTAATAAATAGTTAGTATGTCATGTAAACACCTCTAATTCCCATATTAGATCCTTTTTCAAATTGTTACATTCAAAATATTGAAATTTTGTGCAAAAATTTAATTACCTGGTGTCTGAAAAGCTGAATATCGGTGTCTCAAAGTTGAAGCTCTAGGTGCATAAGCCTAGGACTTTAAACAATAGGAGGGATGTTTTGACCCGTTACAATTTGCAATTCAGGTAATTATATTCAAACGGTGAACTCAACAAAAATCTAAAATTGAGAAACCCTAAACATGGATGGATATACATTAAATAGTCGAAAAGGATTCATAAACATAACGTAAGCGACTGAATAAGAAAATTATTTGATAACGGTACCATTAGTTAGTGTTGATGATACATGACATAGCTAGCAATCCCTCCATCTTTTCCATATACAACAAACCAATCTTCTTCTTATTTAACTCATCCCCGCAAAGTCACTACTCCGCCTCCTAAACACTAAACCAAAATGTAAGAGCAGGAAATCTAAACAACACAAATTAAGAGACAGAGTACACTTAATTTTGGTGAGTAATTTGAATCATATGTTCATTATTAAAGAAAGCTTTTTTTTTTTTTAGTGGCATAAACTATAACTTACACCCTAACTTTTCTTCCACTTCTCAGAAGATCTCCAGTTTCTAGCCAATGCATAAAAGCAAACAAAGAGACCACCTCAGTTCTTTTAATCCCTATGATTTGGGTCAGAATAGATCTGGGTCTGAATGGGCCCAGGTTATGTGATAACGGATTCAGGTCAAAACAGATCCCGGTCAAAACAGGTTCTGGTCAGAACACGTCATCTGAACGAAATTGTTTTATGTTACGAGGCCATTAACAAATTATATAAACACAATAGTAAACTGCATTGCATCGTAATTAAAAAGTAACAAAATGAATATAAATATGCTATTAATTTCTAAAAAAAATTTATGTATACATTGGTGTTTGGCTGTTTGCACTACCAAGTACCAATGCATCTAATATAACAACCCATGGTATACAACAAAAGCAAATTATGGTATACAAATATTGAAAGATCGATATGAATAAACCGCCAAATCACTACTCAATCTGCAAAACCCTAGATCCCTAATTACAAATAACCCTCTATTTTTGCAAACATAGTGAAATCACCTACCAATTAGTCCCCGATTTGTATGAATTCAGATTTGTCCCTATCAAGTCAATTTTCATCCAAAACATCACAAGCATCTTAAACTCCAATCAATCCCATTAATCGCGTGAAATTAACAATCAAACCAACAATCTCAAACAATTAACTGATATATGAAACTGATGGCCGCAATGAACCTTCATAAAAGCACGAAGTTCAAAAACAATAAGACGCTTGAATACTGCAACGAAAAATGCATTCTTCATGAGTTTAGTGCACCATACACTCCACAACAAAATGGAGTTTCAGAAAGGAATAATCGCACTTTAATTGAGATTGCTCGTATTATGTTAGCTAATTCAAAGTTACTGGTGAGTTTTTGGAACGAAGCAGTGGCGTCTGCATGTAATACACTGAATCGGGTCTTAACTGTCAAACAGTACGGGAAAACATGTTTTGAGCTGTTAAACAAACGGAAGCCCAATCTTCAATGGCTATAACAATTTGGGTCATCGTGCACTGTAATAGATCCTGTTGGAGAGTTCAAATGAGAAGAAATTTTTTGTAAGAAGAAAAAAGAACAAATTTCAACCAATAAAAATATTTTATTTTACTTCATTTAATATAAGTATTTAATGTTACTACAAGGGTACATTGGTAAATCTACATAGGTCATTAATTTGTAGTCTTCCTCTTTAATAGCTAGTACATTAAATTTTTTGTAACTTATCTTCAAAATATATATTTTTTCAAAAAAATAATATAAAATAATTTAAAGTGTAGAATAAATTAGGAGTTGTGTAGGACAAATTACGAGTTGTGCAGGATAAATTTGAACGTGTAGGATGAATTTCGAAACATGTAGGATAACTTTTGATGTGTGTAGGAAAAAAAGTTAAGGTGGAGATAACTTTTGATATGTGTAGGAAAAAAAGGTAAGGTGGAGGATAATAGTCTTTATCACTAATTAATTAGTCAAAAATGATAATAAATGAGATAAGTTAAAAAACTATTTAATGTTTTACAAAATTACCCTTTGTTCTTTTTCTTCTCAATTAAATTTTCTTCTCAAATGAACCTTCCCCATAGATCTGAAGGAAAATTTGGAGCAGAATCTTTAGAAGGTTTCTTTGTGGGTTATGCTAGTCTTTTATGTCGTGTATACCTACCGAGCATCAACCGAATAGTACAAGCTCAACATGTGGATTGTCAGAAATATACTTCTCCAACTCAAAAACCAGGAGATGATTGGATGTTTGATTATGAAAGTCTTTGGAAGTCATACAATTTACCTGCTGAACCTAATGAAGAAGAGCTTGCTATGTTTTACAAGGCCGTCTCCAAAAATGCTCAAATTTTTTTGGCCCGAGGCGAGTAGAAAAAAAGGGCCCCTATAATATAAAGTCAATAACTCAATTTTGTAAACAAAAGATAATTAAATTTGAATTAGTGCATACTTATATATTAGAAAACATAAGAATAAAATGTTAATTACATAGTTAGTCCCTATGGTTTGTACAAAGTAACATACTTAGGTACTAATAGTTTAAAATCACATTCTAGGGTATTAACTTTTCATTTTGTAACATTTGGAGGTATTAACGTTATTTGTAGGTTTAAAATCACATTCTATTACTACCTAAGTATGTTATTTTGTGCAAACCACAAGGACTAACTATGTTAATACCCAAGAAGTTAATACCTCCAAAAGTTAGAAAATGAAAAGTTAATACCCTAGAAGTGTTGGACTCTGTATGCCCAAGACACATATTAAATTGATGTGGCTAGTACGTTATGATCCAAGTCGAGTCATACCCAAATACAAGCTAGACAAACACTTACAATATTTATTTATGATCAAACAAATAAATATTAACACTTATAATATTTAGAAATTGGTTTTCTAAATAATTGCACTTGACAAACAAATAAATTATATGGATAATTTATTGTGAGAGAATATTTTATTTTGTTATTTAATGGGTTAAATAACTTTATAAAAGTTATGATTTATTGCATAAAAACTTATAAAATGTTGTGTTATGTTTTATAAAAGTTATAAAACTTAATACAAGACATAAAAATAAGTTAGGCAAATTTTGATTGGGTGAGAAATTGAAGGCACATGGGCCACCCCCTTTTGTTCTTCTCAAGGGTTTTCCACCAATCAAGACACATGCAATTGTCATAAGTTAGAAGCCCCTTGATTGGATGATCTTCCCAAAACCATTTTGGTCCAATAGGGTTGCATGCAAATTGCATGGTTAGATGTTCTCCTATTGGTCAAAATGGGTGGCTCTTTCTCTCTCTTTGTTTATATATATAATTTTGTATGACAAAATTAGTGAGAAGATGAACTTGAAAAACTAGAGAAGACTTGTAGAAAAGCTCTCAAAATCGGCCAACATTGTGTAAGTTTTAGAAGATGAAATTCAAGTGTAAGACTTGAATTTACTCTCTAAAAATCGGGTCATGTATGGTTGATCAAAGGGGGTTTTTCAATTGATAAATCAAGTGCAAGAACTCCATAAACTCCCCTCATATTTTCGGCCATGGTGGTTGATCAAGATGGAATTTCAGTGAGTTCATAAGTGTAGAAATCCTAGCTAAACATAAGGTGTTTGTTGGAAGGCTTGGGGTATACAAGCTTGAGGTCTTCTACACTTGAAGGCAACCGTTCAAGAAGCATCATCATCTTCTTCATATCCTTTACTCCTTGGAAGGTAGTATTCTAAACACCCTGTGGTTGTGTTTTAATTTTGATAGCATGCATGTTCGTATATGGATCCGAGGATTGGGTTTTACATATAAAATGGGTTTTATATCTTGTAAGTAACATGTTTTAAATAATTATTTCCGCTGCGTTTTTATTTTATATGGATAAAATACTTTGATAAACATGTGAAAAACCCAACAGTGGTATCAGAGCCGCTTATATGAATGCATGCTTCATAGGATATGAAATTTTCGGGTTTCGGGTTTGGTTAAAACCCTATGGCCGAAATTTTATATATGGTTATCTTTTTTTTTCAAGATTATTTTAATACATGCATAAAAGTATCTTGAAAAATTATTTCATTTGGATGATTATTTTGTTTGGACAAAAACCCACATTTTTCGGTTTTTCATTCTTGACCGAAAAATTGTAGGTTGTAAAAGGGAACCATTTTGCTTCTTGAATTTTATATATATGTGGATATATATTTTGGTGTACATAACCTAGCCATGACCTTGTGTGAATGTGTTGAATTATTGTGTTGTGATGTATTTAATTAATTATTCAATGGGTTGTAATAATTATTATTTTGTTCTTCCATTTCAAGATATGTAATTTATTTATTTTTCATTTGGTATGTAAAATAAATAGATTAGGTGCATTTTATTTTTACTAGAAAAAATGTATTAGGATATTTTTTTTTTTTTTTGTAAAAGAAGATGCACACAAAAATGCGGTTTTGGTTTTGGCCAATTTCGGGCCTAAAGGACTTCATAGTTCTTAACGGGATTTTAGCCCAATAACCAAAACACATTTTCGGAGCCCAAAGGAGTTTGGAGCTGAATTAAAGTACATTTTGGAAGCTCAAAGAAAGTGGAGAAATCACAACACAAAAGGAAGACTTGAAGCATTTGGATGCGGGATCAAGTAGGAGTTCAACGACACATTATTTGTGTCAATATTCACCCCTTAGGAAGGACCATTTGGCACACTTGTTTCGGCTAACAAGTGTTATCAAAATAGTTGGCTATGGTTATGCACCTATTGTTATGTATGTTGTGCTTGTGTGGTTGCTTATTTTATTGTTTGGATGATATTTGGATATGCATGCTTAACAAACTAATAATCAACAACAAGCTTAAAATTGGTTCTTTAAAGATCATTAAAAATGGTAAATAAAAGGTTATTAAAAATTAATGATTTTATAATAAAATGGGTTTTATTAAAAAGAACCTTGAAAATATGTTTTCACAAAAGTACCAAGGATTTGAATGCATGCAAATGTATGGTACATAAAGTTTTCTAAACTAGAATTTTGAAAACTCAAAAATCCCTTTTATAAAACAAGTCAAACACCATCCTTTTATACAACACTCGAATCACTTGGGAACTCTTATTGTGGGATAAAGGTCACCTAACCACATTTGAGGGAACTTGTATATTCGAGGTGGGTTTACCATGTTCGTGGGATAAAGGTCACCTAACCACTTATGTGTATAAACTCACACGTGTGTGTAAGTTGGACGACTAGATTTGGAAACCATGAACTTAGGGTCACCAAAGCATGGGGAACAAAAGGTGTTGATGGGATTAAACATGCCAACTAAACATAAAGATGTTTAACCGATCCCATATGGCTAGAAGTTGCAAAAGGTTGCAATTGTCAAACGTTGACTGTAACACCTGTGTCATCTCAACCATCAAACAAATGCCAAACCAATGAAATATTGTATTTCATACTTTGGACTTGTATAAATATGTGTATCTTTTGCACATATCAACTCTTGTTCGATTTCAAGCTCTAAATCGCTTTCTGGAAGGTTATACGCGCACTGATGCGTAAATATAACCAGTTTAATCCAACAAACACTCCAGAATAGTGAAATAGGCTTAACATACCTTAAATAACCTTTACATAACTTAGATATAAGTTTTGGAAGGTTTGGTGTGGTGAAATCAAAGTTTAATCGCTTACAGGGACTAAAGTTGACAAACTGCGAAAGTATGCCAATTTGAACTGTAACAGACCTTCCGGAACATGACCATAAGTTAAACATACCATAAATATCCTTTACATAGCTTAGAAATAGGCTTTGAGGTGTTCGGTATGCTAAAATAAACTTTTGTGTCATTCAGGGACTAAAAGCGTCAAAAAGTGCACAAGTTTGCATTTTTACGCATAACTTACGTTCTGAATACATCCGGACTTCCAAAAATTTATGTAAGCACTAAAATAATTTATTTTAGTGTTCTCCATAAGAAAAATCCATTCGTCGCGTCATTTGGATCGTTTTTCGCGCTTGTGCGCATTCCGTCGTAATTAAGCGTACATCGCGTTCGTACGACCAAACGAACCATCATCCGGCATATTTTTGAGCATGTTTTGAGTTCCCTATACTTTAACTTCATTTTAGAGCCTTGAAATGAGGTTAACGGGGTTCAAACGCATCGAAAAAGGCCTTAAACACGTGCAGGGACCATTTCTGCCATTTCTGTAACTTTTCTGATCAGGGGGGGTGCTAGCGTAGCGCGAGCCCTATGGGCTTACCCGTCGCGCTACGCGAGTGCATGATCTGACCAGATTAAGTGTATTTCACAACAGATCCAGCTGTTCGTTTCCCAACCGCACATTCTCAATCGTCTAGTCAGCGGATAAGAACCTAATTTCAGTCACCATAAGGTTCCGACAAGTGTACGGGTTGGATCATGGCACGTTTTCCATGAAACGATCCTAACGGTGGACCGAAAACTATATATACCCCATACCCCCCATTGCTAAAATCACTAGAATTCTGATTTGAGAGCTCTAAGTTGAAACCTTTGTTTCATACCTGAGTTCTTGGATCGGGATTAGCATTCGGGGACCCTTCGTAAGTATTCTTTCGTTCTTTTCCTTATTTTATTGCTTTTCGAGTCAGAAAGTCAAACTTTGTTTGACTTTCAGCGTTGACCAGTAATGGTCAATGCGAAGTTCGTTTGAACTTCGCAACGTGAGTGTAATCACGTTGGTCATAGTCCCTTGGGACTATGCCCACTGATTACCACGTTGTCTAGGGTCGTAGGGTAGGCGATCTAATAAATCGCCTATACCCTCGAACCCGACCCAGTTTGGTCGATCATTAGGATCCGACCAAATACATTAGGTGACCATAGTAGGTAGGGAATAACCTTCCGAGGTTATACCCTATGGTCACATCGTTTGAGTAGTTGTATGATAGGTAGTTTATATGCCTTAGGTAAATTACCAGAATACCCTTTTCATGTATAATTGGTAATTAAGCATATGTAACCTAAACTTTTGTCACATAACTGATTATGTAACATGTTTAGGCATATAACACTTGTCATAGGACTAGTTAGACGGTCCGAACGCGTTTCACGCGAACGACGCGTTAAAGTAGCATAAGCTACCTAAACGGGTCGTAATGGGTCGTAAACACTTAGGTTAAGTTTCATTTAGTATGTAGGCTTTGTTAAACCAAATGACACGAGTCTCTACACTCGTTTGGTTTACAAACCCTAATGCTACCCGATCTTCCGATTTAGGTCCGGTTTATTAATGTAGTTACCTATAGTAGGTGCCGTTTGATTCCGTGATCTCTAGCTTTGCTTGGTGGTTATCCTAGGACTTCTGAGCAATCTCAAGTGAGTACATAGACCCCTCTTTTACTGTTTTCCAAACTGTTTTGGGGTGGAACACATGTGCCTACTTGTTACTTTCATGCTTTCCTGTTTTCACATCATATACTTGCTATGTTCGTTAGTACATTATAGTACATGATTTTATGACATTTCATGCTAGGTGTGCCCAATTGTGTGCATTACTTAGTACCTCGTTTTACATGACATTTTGACATAGACATTTCGGCATAGACATTTTAACATGATTGACATTTGATCATGCATTTCCCACAAAACATAACTTTGATTTAAACCAAGTTTTACTTCAATACTTTGTTTTGTGCATATGGTTTAGTTGAGACATTTCACTTGCCATACATGACATTTTGACATAGACATTTGACATGGATATTTGACATAGACATTTGACATGGATGTTTGACATAGACATTTTGATATGATTTACATCTTGACATGAACACTTTGACATATTACCCAATACATTTGACAATTGATTTAAACATAGACTTCTTACATTGGTTGGTTTGGATTGATTAAGTGATTAAGTAACGATGCGTGTGTAATATGATACAAGCATGGTGGATACGCCGCTGGTACTTCCTATATATAAGTGTTTGTATGGTATTACATATCATAGCGTTATTTGAATCATTTCAGTTTGAGACATAGAACATTTTATACAAATAACATACTTTTCACAAGACATTGATTTATAAACATCTTATCTTATGCAAACATATTTTACTTGGTTATTCATTTAACCTTACATTTATTTATACTTATCATCTGATCTTATCGATTTTCAAATGATTTACAAAACAAAGCAAATAACAAGGTTCATGACTAAACATTTTCTCAAACATAAGTCATGAAACCTATTTTCACAAAACCTATGTATCTCACAGGCATTTTTATGCTGACGTACCTATTTTCACATGTGTTTTTCAGGAACTGTTGCATAAGATGATCAAGATACACATAGGCGGACTTGGGCTTTAGTGACAATAAAAGATACAAGACTAGTTAATTATGTTGTATTTCCTTGTTTGTTAAGACATTGTAACACTTTTAATCAATAAAACGAAACTTCAATTGCCATGGATTTGAAACAATTAATTCTGTTACAACACTCCCCGACATTTCCGCCACGTTTTGTATGTTCTACGTGGTCGGGGTGTGACAGAAAAGATGGTATCAGAGCCAATGGTTATAGGGAATTAGGTTATTAGTAATACTTTGACCTAGTCTATAACCTTTCTTAGGACCTTAACGCGAGTTTACTTGCGTTTAGTCATAAAACAATACCGTCACCTATCCTTAGGCGACTATCACAACAAAAACATAAATTTCAAAACCGCTTTGAAAACTAATCATCTGTTCTAGGATGATTTATTACAAGGTTTTGAACCCTCTATTGTAAGGTTTTGAACCCTCTGTTATGTGGTTTTGAACCCCCTTTGAATTTTCAAAATCTCGTCAAGGTTTTGGGTTTTAAATAATGTGAACACGTGCAAACTGGAAGGGTGAATGCCTGTATTCTGGGTTTTCTGTCTAGGCAAGCACTTCGTATACATCTCATCAGACGCGAGACCAGTTGTGCTTACCTGGGAATTCTTGGGATGAGTGTTCACTTATAGGCGAGCATGTCTTCGCGATACATTATATTGACTGATTTACTTTGATTAGTCACCATCTCATTTGTTTGCCTTTGGTAACAAACAAATGGTCACAATCTTCATGTGTTGTTATTTTCTTTTGACTATCTTCGGCTTGTTTCCTCCTATGTCTTCCATTTTCTTCATTATACCTTTTCATTTCAACAAGACTCGAGTGTCCGGACCAGGTGCTACAACTGCTCAACAAATAGGCGTCGTACTCCAGAAGACCGTTGATTTAGCTATTACCATGACTCGTCTCAAGGATGAAGCCGTATAAGGGAACTGCTCCTTGGCGCAATCAATGTCACTGGCATCATCTGAATCAAATACCCTGTTTCAAATGTACCCACGGTGGACGATGGAGACATTTGGTTAACATGTGCCGCTTTGCAATCCAGAGCAAAGCTGTTGCAAATCCTGCTGCTGCTCAACCTTCAAACTCTGCTTCATATGTCGCTTGACATATTTGGCGCCTCAACCTCATGAACTTTCTACCTTGTGTATCGACGTAAGCACGCCTAGTGCAAGGTGTCGGAACACCTCCCGTTACACAAACTCCAAAAATCCATGTAGGATCTTTCTATCCTCATAATTAGATCCTTGTGAATGGGTATCATTCATCGGAGTCCTTAATTGAATTCTTTGTATGATTCAATACGTACATCACAATTCAATAAGGATAAAGCCGAATTCCTTTTAAGATTATCCTATCTTCATAGATAGATTCTTGAAATGATTAAAGTGCCAAATGAAATCCACGAATTGGATTCCTGGTGTGCTTTAAGTATCCGCGTCCAAAGATAACAAATTAATAAACAAATTAAACAACTATGTGATTATGTGTTTATGTGTTCCCTTTTATGTTTTTGTGTGATCCAAATTCTTGTCATTCAAATCCTCGTAGAATCTTCCATATCTTTGGGTGCTATATTAAATCCTCAACGGGCTTGTACGTAATAGTAAAGACCCTTGGATTATATTGTACCATTCCATAATTAGATCCTGAGAGGTCTAGGTAAATAGATTGATCCAAAAATCTGGTTAGGAATATCATGTGATGATATAGCTGAAAGGACTCCTTGGTGGCCTAATTTAAAAGGATCCTTTGTCGATCTAATTAAAAGGACCCTATGGTAGTTTAGTCACACTCATCATCAGGTTTGATTTTTCCTCCCCTTCACATTTCAGACAAATTGTGCGGACTATGCAAGGAATTGCGTAATTATGGATGCATACATAATTATGAAATTCAGTGCACGGAAACCACAATGAGTTTTGTCATGTGTCTAGAGTTCGTTCTGTTCATTTTTGTTTCTGAAGATGTAAAATGACTATTCTGTTCATTTTTGTTTCTGAAGATGTAAAATGACTATTCTGTTCATTTTTGTTTCTGAAGATGTAAAATGACTATTCTGTTCATTTTTGTTTCTGAAGATGTAAAATGACTATTCTGTTCATTTTTGTTTCTGAAGATGTAAAATGACTATTCTGTTCATTTTTGTTTCTGAAGATGTAAAATGACTATTCTGTTCATTTTTGTTTCTGAAGATGTAAAATGACTATTCTGTTCATTTTTGTTTCTGAAGATGTAAAATGACTATTCTGTTCATTTTTGTTTCTGAATAATGCCTGTTGAAATTAACTCCGTTCATTTTTCATTTCTGGAAAATGTTCATTAAAGAGAAATTACAGGATTATGTCTTGTTCATCTTTGATGGTTATTTAACACAAAGTCACAGATAGACTCCTACGAATTAATTTCGGGACGAAATTTCCTAAAGTAGGGGAGACTGTAACACCTGTGTCATCTCAACCATCAAACAAATGCCAAACCAATGAAATATTGTATTTCATACTTTGGACTTGTATAAATATGTGTATCTTTTGCACATATCAACTCTTGTTCGATTTCAAGCTCTAAATCGCTTTCTGGAAGGTTATACGCGCACTGATGCGTAAATATAACCAGTTTAATCCAACGAACACTCCAGAATAGTGAAATAGGCTTAACATACCTTAAATAACCTTTACATAACTTAGATATAAGTTTTGGAAGGTTTGGTGTGGTGAAATCAAAGTTTAATCGCTTACAGGGACTAAAGTTGACAAACTGCGAAAGTATGCCAATTTGAACTGTAACAGACCTTCCGGAACATGACCATAAGTTAAACATACCATAAATATCCTTTAAATAGCTTAGAAATAGGCTTTGAGGTGTTCGGTATGCTAAAATAAACTTTTGTGTCATTCAGGGACTAAAAGCGTCAAAAAGTGCACAAGTTTGCATTTTTACGCATAACTTACGTTCTGAATACATCCGGACTTCCAAAAATTTATGTAAGCACTAAAATAATTTATTTTAGTGTTCTCCATAAGAAAAATCCATTCGTCGCGTCATTTGGATCGTTTTTCGCGCTTGTGCGCATTCCGTCGTAATTAAGCGAACATCGCGTTCGTACGACCAAACGAACCATCATCCGGCATATTTTTGAGCATGTTTTGAGTTCCCTATACTTTAACTTCATTTTAGAGCCTTGAAATGAGGTTAACGGGGTTCAAACGCATCGAAAAAGGCCTTAAACACGTGCAGGGACCATTTCTGCCATTTCTGTAACTTTTCTGATCAGGGGGGGTGCTAGCGTAGCGCGAGCCCTATGGGCTTACCCGTCGCGCTACGCGAGTGCATGATCTGACCAGATTAAGTGTATTTCACAACAGATCCAGCTGTTCGTTTCCCAACCGCACATTCTCAATCGTCTAGTCAGCGGATAAGAACCTAATTTCAGTCACCATAAGGTTCCGACAAGTGTACGGGTTGGATCATGGCACGTTTTCCATGAAACGATCCTAACGGTGGACCGAAAACTATATATACCCCATACCCCCATTGCTAAAATCACTAGAATTCTGATTTGAGAGCTCTAAGTTGAAACCTTTGTTTCATACCTGAGTTCTTGGATCGGGATTAGCATTCGGGGACCCTTCGTAAGTATTCTTTCGTTCTTTTCCTTATTTTATTGCTTTTCGAGTCAGAAAGTCAAACTTTGTTTGACTTTCAGCGTTGACCAGTAATGGTCAATGCGAAGTTCGTTTGAACTTCGCAACGTGAGTGTAATCACGTTGGTCATAGTCCCTTGGGACTATGCCCACTGATTACCACGTTGTCTAGGGTCGTAGGGTAGGCGATCTAATAAATCGCCTATACCCTCGAACCCGACCCAGTTTGGTCGATCATTAGGATCCGACCAAATACATTAGGTGACCATAGTAGGTAGGGAATAACCTTCCGAGGTTATACCCTATGGTCACATCGTTTGAGTAGTTGTATGATAGGTAGTTTATATGCCTTAGGTAAATTACCAGAATACCCTTTTCATGTATAATTGGTAATTAAGCATATGTAACCTAAACTTTTGTCACATAACTGATTATGTAACATGTTTAGGCATATAACACTTGTCATAGGACTAGTTAGACGGTCCGAACGCGTTTCACGCGAACGACGCGTTAAAGTAGCATAAGCTACCTAAACGGGTCGTAATGGGTCGTAAACACTTAGGTTAAGTTTCATTTAGTATGTAGGCTTTGTTAAACCAAATGACACGAGTCTCTACACTCGTTTGGTTTACAAACCCTAATGCTACCCGATCTTCCGATTTAGGTCCGGTTTATTAATGTAGTTACCTATAGTAGGTGCCGTTTGATTCCGTGATCTCTAGCTTTGCTTGGTGGTTATCCTAGGACTTCTGAGCAATCTCAAGTGAGTACATAGACCCCTCTTTTACTGTTTTCCAAACTGTTTTGGGGTGGAACACATGTGCCTACTTGTTACTTTCATGCTTTCCTGTTTTCACATCATATACTTGCTATGTTCGTTAGTACATTATAGTACATGATTTTATGACATTTCATGCTAGGTGTGCCCAATTGTGTGCATTACTTAGTACCTCGTTTTACATGACATTTTGACATAGACATTTCGGCATAGACATTTTAACATGATTGACATTTGATCATGCATTTCCCACAAAACATAACTTTGATTTAAACCAAGTTTTACTTCAATACTTTGTTTTGTGCATATGGTTTAGTTGAGACATTTCACTTGCCATACATGACATTTTGACATAGACATTTGACATGGATATTTGACATAGACATTTGACATGGATGTTTGACATAGACATTTTGATATGATTTACATCTTGACATGAACACTTTGACATATTACCCAATACATTTGACAATTGATTTAAACATAGACTTCTTACATTGGTTGGTTTGGATTGATTAAGTGATTAAGTAACGATGCGTGTGTAATATGATACAAGCATGGTGGATACGCCGCTGGTACTTCCTATATATAAGTGTTTGTATGGTATTACATATCATAGCGTTATTTGAATCATTTCAGTTTGAGACATAGAACATTTTATACAAATAACATACTTTTCACAAGACATTGATTTATAAACATCTTATCTTATGCAAACATATTTTACTTGGTTATTCATTTAACCTTACATTTATTTATACTTATCATCTGATCTTATCGATTTTCAAATGATTTACAAAACAAAGCAAATAACAAGGTTCATGACTAAACATTTTCTCAAACATAAGTCATGAAACCTATTTTCACAAAACCTATGTATCTCACAGGCATTTTTATGCTGACGTACCTATTTTCACATGTGTTTTTCAGGAACTGTTGCATAAGATGATCAAGATACACATAGGCAGACTTGGGCTTTAGTGACAATAAAAGATACAAGACTAGTTAATTATGTTGTATTTCCTTGTTTGTTAAGACATTGTAACACTTTTAATCAATAAAACGAAACTTCAATTGCCATGGATTTGAAACAATTAATTCTGTTACAACACTCCCCGACATTTCCGCCACGTTTTGTATGTTCTACGTGGTCGGGGTGTGACATTGACTACCTTGTTAATTTAAATAGAGGGATAAAGGTCACCTAACCAATATTTAAATGTAACGTTGGATTCTAGTTTTAATTATTAATTGTCTATGAGACACAAAAGGGTATTAATGATTAAAATATAATAATATCGAAAATACTAAAATTGAACCTTGTTAAATTTTGTAGATGGCCGCTAACAATTTTACCCAAACCGTCCGTAACCTATCACTAAAAACGATCCTAATCCCGATGAACATCTTATGGAATATAACGATGCCTATGATGATTGGATTAAGTATATCGAGGATACTACGCAAGCCTCTTGCCTCATGTAAGGAATTATGATTCCCGAGATTTCAAAAGGATTTTGAACATCATGAGCATACGACATGATTACCCAATTGAAGGAAATGTTCCTACAATATGCAAGGGTAGAACGGTTCGGGCGCTTCATGCATGTCGAATGGAGGAAACCCAATCGGTTTCATCTTAAGTCTTTAAGATGACAAAGCCACATTGATCACCTCGAAAGGATCAATATGGGTAAAAGGGCTTTATCCATTCAAAACGATCAATGAGGGTGGCAACAAGAAAGGGCATCACCCCGACACCAAAGCAAATGTTGAAAATGGAAACGGGTAATTCAAAGGGAAATGATTAGAAAGACTAAAGCGAAACCACCGAAACCAAAAGAGAAGAGGGCAAAGGTTGCCATGAACGATCCATGCTTTGAGTGTGGTGAGATAGGGCATTTAAATAGGAATTGTCCAACCTATCTCAAAGAGTTGAAAAACAAGAGGGATGCTAGGCAAACCTAAGGTACAATCTTAATGATACATATTGACCTTAATGTTATTTCTTCTAACACATGGGTATTGGATACCGGATGTGGAACTCATGTTTGCAATTCGTTGCAAAAGGTTCAAAAGAAATAAACATTACAAGAAAGGAGACTATGTTTTGAAACTTACAAATGGTTTGGAAATTGTTTTAAAATGTTTTGAATGCTCCTAGTTTGACTAGGAACATTATTCAAGTTTTCCTTATAAGACAATATGGTCTTGAGTTAAAGTTAGTAAACAATGACATTTATATTTCGATAAATGACATGTTTTACTTTAGAGCTATGCTTTCAAATGGTATTTATGAATTGGTTCATAAGAATACATCATTTGATAGTTAAATGTACCTAGAAATCACCAAGAAACTCAAAATGGATTTGAGTGAGACCTATCTTTGGCATTATCGCCTTGGTCATATAAACAGAAGTCGCATGTAAACACTGTGAAAGAATGATCTTTTGGAAACAAATGAAGTTGGTTCATTTGATACATGTGAATCTTGTTTACAAGTAAAATGACTAAGGAACCCTTTAGTGGAAAAGGGCAAAAGATTTATTAGGCATCATACATTTGGATGTATGTGATCCTTTTAAGCCAATGACTAGGAATGATGAAAAATACTTCATTACTTTTACCGACAACTATAGTAGTTATGGTTATGTGTACTTGCTGAGACACAAAGTTGGAGTTTTGAAATGTTCAAACCCTTCAAAAGGTGAAGTACAATATCAACTCAATTAAAGTTCTTCATTCCGATAGAGGAGGAATCGAATTCTATTTGGATATGGTTCGATCTATGATGGCTAGGAGCGCATTATCTCTATCATTTTGGGGTTACGCTTTGCTCTCCGTGGTCCGTATATTAAATATGGCCCAAAACCAAGAAAGTGGATATGACACCCTTTTGAAATATGGCATGGAAGGGCTCCATCATTATCATATTTAAAGGTATGGGTTGTGAATTTTATGTGAAGCAATACACCCCAAACAAATTAGAAGTACGATCCACTAAGTGTATCGTTGTAGAATATCCTAAAGATGGTATAGGATATTTCTATGATCCAACAGAGCAAAAGGTATTTGTTGCTTTAAATTCTAAGTTCCTTGTGAAAGGAGTTAGTAGAACAGTGGAACTTGATAAGGATCGAGAACCACAAGCCGATACACATTTTGGTTAATACTAGCACTCAACAAGAGGTTGTTGAAAATGATCAAGTGGTTGATCAATACACACAAAACGTTCACAGATCTGGTAGAATTAGTAGTCCACCTGAAAAATATGGATTTTTCATGGATGGATGCTACGTGGTAGATTCAGGTGAACCAACCACATACCATGATGCAATGTCAAAATCCGATTATGACAAATGGCTTGAAGCCATGAACGTAGAAATGCAATCCATGTATAACAACCAAGTATGAGAATTGGTTGTGCAACCTCTTAACCCCAAAGTGGTTGGAAATAAGTGAGTTTTCAGGAAGAAAATAGATATGCATGGTAACTTGGATACTTATAAAGCGAGACTTATAGCAAAAGGTTTCACTCAAACTCAAGGGGTTGATTACGATGAGACTTTTTCGCCTGTGGCGATGCTAAAGTCAATAAGGATATTATTTGCCATACCTGCACAATATAATTATGAGATTTGGCAAATGGATGTCAAAACGGCTTTCCTTAATAGATATATTGAGGAAGACGTCTATATAGTTAAGCTTGAAGGTTTTGTCGATCCAAAACATCCTGACAAAGTATGCAAGTTAAAGAAATCAATCTATGGATTGAAACAAGCATCTAGAAGTTGAAATCACCGTTTTGATGAAGATATTAGGGTATATGGATTCATTAAGAACGTTGATAAAGCTTGTGTTTTAAGAAGGCTAGTGGGAGCATCATCACTTTCTTAATCTTGTACGTCGATGACATTCTACTATTTGGAAATGACATTCCAACCATGGAAGGTGTAAAAACCTATCTTGGAAGTTGTTCTTCCATTAAGGATCATGATGAAGTCGCCTATATTTTGAGAATAAAGATCTAAATGGATAGATCAAGGCGCTTGATAGGTTTAAACCAAAGTGCATACATTGACAAAGTCTTGAAAAGGTTCAAGATTGAGAACTCTATGAAAGGTTTGGAACCTATTCAAAGAGGGGACAATATTGAGTGCGTCTCAATGTCCAAGCTCAAAGGATGAGCAGGAAAGAATGAAAGGAATCCCATATGCGTCAGCTATAGGATTCATTATATACGTAATGATATGCACTAGACCGGACAAGTTATGCGCTTTAAGCATGACGAGAAGATACCAGTAAAATCCAAATAACGGTCATTGGATGACTGTTAGAAAGTATATTGAAATACCTTAGAAGGACTAAGGATATATTTCTAATATATGGATCTGGTGAAGAAGAACTCGTTGTAAAGGGTTACAGGGATGCGGGTTTCGGAATTCGTTGTAAATGGTTACATGGATACGAGTTTCCAAACTAATCGAGATGGTTCTCGATCACAATCAGGGTAGCATTGTCCACTACATAATCAGAATACATCGCCGCTTCATTGATTGAGATAATTCATATGAAGTTGCCACTTGAATTATTGATCTAGGGGTAGTCCATACCATTCAGGACCCACCCCTAGAGATCTTTGTGATAACGAAGGTGCGATTGCTTAAATCAAGGAACCTCGTGTACATCGAAAGACTAGGCACATTGAGCGGAATTTCAACTACATAAGGGATGAAGTTGAAAAGGAAAAGATATGTATTCGCAAAGTTCACACTGATCAAAATATTGCGGATCCACTCACGAAGCTTCTTAAACGGGCAAAGCATGAAGGGTCATACTTGTGCCTAAAGACTTCGATATTCTAGTGATTGGATTTGATCTATTTTGTATTTGGATATTGGAACAAATGTTATTATAACTCTTTATGGTATTTTGAGTTATGTTCCATTTTAGCATGTTTAAATCCGTGAATAAGTTAACTATTCTAAATGTCCGTAGTCGATCATACTTGTGGGAACAAATATGAATGTAAGACTATTATGGATTTGGATTGGTGGATATTCATTAGATATGAATATAGAGCAAAGTGTTGCTGCCAAAGTTCATAGATATTTGTGGGAGACAAATATTGGACTGACTCGCTCTCAAATATTACTGCATGGAATCATTTGTGATTGATCATAAGTAAATTTGAGTAAAGGAGAATATCATAGTATCCTCTGACCTGAGATGCATATTGGATCTTGATATTCACCAAATATTATACCTTGACTTTTTCTTCGCTGTTAGTAATATGACAGTACATAAGGCTAAGCTCAGGTGTGGTACAAGGTGATTGTGAGAGACGTATGTAGTCAAGACGGGATTTGTTCCTCTTATTCGTTGAGAGTAAGATGTCTAAGGCCTGCTAAAGTTAAATCAACAGAGAGTGATCACTCTATGTCTCTGGATTTAACATGACATCTGTAACGAAAGGATAAATGATAGATTCACTTAAATCATTTCAAGTAAGGGACTTGAAGGGGATGATGTGATTGAATGGGACATATAGTCATACGTATTAGGGGTAGTAAACCGTAGTTAGGCGTCATTTACTATTTGCATCAATTTTCTATGTATCTTGTGCAAGTGGGAGATTGTTGGACTCTGTATGCCCAAGACACATTTTAAACCGATGTGGCTAGTACGTTATGATCCAAGTCGAGTCATACCCAAATACAAGCTAGACAAACACTTACAATATTTATTTATGATCAAACAAATAAATATTAACACTTATAATATTTAGAAATTGGTTTTCTAAATAATTGCACTTGACAAACAAATAAATTATATAGATAATTTATTGTGAGAGAATATTTTATTTTGTTATTTAATGGGTTAAATAACTTTATAAAAGTTATGATTTATTGCATAAAAACTTATAAAATGTTGTGTTATGTTTTATAAAAGTTATAAAACTTAATACAAGACATAAAAATAAGTTAGGCAAATTTTGATTGGGTGAGAAATTGAAGGCACATGGGCCACCCCCTTTTGTTCTTCTCAAGGGTTTTCCACCAATCAAGACACATGCAATTGTCATAAGTTAGAAGCCCCTTGATTGGATGATCTTCCCAAAACCATTTTGGTCCAATAGGGTTGCATGCAAATTGCATGGTTAGATGTTCTCCTATTGGTCAAAATGGGTGGCTCTTTCTCTCTGTTTGTTTATATATATAATTTTGTATGACAAAATTAGTGAGAAGATGAACTTGAAAAACTAGAGAAGACTTGTAGAAAAGCTCTCAAAATCGGCCAACATTGTGTAAGTTTTAGAAGATGAAATTCAAGTGTAAGACTTGAATTTACTCTCTAAAAATCGGGTCATGTATGGTTGATCAAAGGGGGTTTTTCAAGTTGATAAATCAAGTGCAAGAACTCCATAAACCCCCCTCATATTTTCGGCCATGGTGGTTGATCAAGATGGAATTTCAGTGAGTTCATAAGTGTAGAAATCCTAGCTAAACATAAGGTGTTTGTTGGAAGGCTTGGGGTATACAAGCTTGAGGTCTTCTACACTTGAAGGCAACCGTTCAAGAAGCATCATCATCTTCTTCATATCCTTTACTCCTTGGAAGGTAGTATTCTAAACACCCTATGGTTGTGTTTTAATTTTGATAGCATGCATGTTTGTATATGGATCCGAGGATTGGGTTTTACATATAAAATGGGTTTTATATCTTGTAAGTAACATGTTTTAAATAATTATTTCCGCTGCGTTTTTATTTTATATGGATAAAATACTTTGATAAACATGTGAAAAACCCAACAAGAAGGTAATTTTAAACTATTAGTATCTAAGTATGTTATTTTGTGCAAACCACAAGGACTAACTATGTAATTAACTCTAAGAATAAATGAAAAAATTGGTCGGTAAAATATAACTTTTCAAAATATCTATAAAAATTAAAAACTTTATACATACTAGTGGATCAAACCTTCTTGTTGCACCGAGTGGAAACTTTGTTCATTTTGACACGCTCAATATAGTAAACGAAAAAAAGAAAACAAAAAAAATATAGTCGTAACATGCCCAAAACGTGTTCGCTTCATTAGTTTTTTTGTAATAAAAGGAAAAAAATCAGTGCAAATAGTGTTTTATTAAATTTAATTTAAATAATAAACAAAACAAAAATAAGTAAATAATAAAAGTGTTCAGTTTAAACTAAAAAGGAAAACTTAAAATTCAATTGGAGAAAAACGCAAAAATAAAACATTAGGAAAAAACGAAAATTGAATTGGGAAACAATAGAAAGGGAAAATGGGAATTAAACAACTTAAAAAGTGATGTTAAGGAATCGAACTTGGGAACAATACAAACTCTTACAACGGGGATTAGAAACCACTAGAGTAAGTAGACATTTGATCAATTGTCTTGAAACAAAATGCATCTATACACATTTAACATATATATAGTTTTTCAAAAGAAAATCTTTTCAGGCCTCCGAGGAGTTTGGGCTCTGTGCCGTCGCCAATCCTGCACCTCCTCTGGGCCGGCCCTGATGTTGTATCAACAACAACAAGCATTTGCTCAAGATCAGATTCCAAGACCGATTGTCATTTCACCAACATAATCTGGAGAAGATAATGTAGGAGCAGGATTGAGTAATCAAAATGTTAACCAGAATGATCAAGGAACCAATAATCTTGAAGAACCAATAGTGAATGATGACAACCCAAGTTTCGATCAATCAGATGATTCTGAACCAGAAGTTACTTGTGATGAAGATGGCGGATCAACATCCGGTGATGAAATTAATCTTGATATTCAACCGGGGGCTCAAAATAATTCTGAAAATCAAAATTCTGCATCAAATGTTTTACAAGTGATGCTGAACAAAATGTGAACAACTTGGAGGAAGAAGCAATTGTTTCAACCAGGTAATACCGAGAACAATGTCATATCATCCTACAAAGTATGTTATTGGCGAAATTACAAAGCGCAGTGAAGACACGAAGCCAGATAAACCATGGCTTGTTTTGCTTTTATTCACAAGTTGCTCCTCTACAAAATTAGTTTTCCTTCAAATGTTTTATTTCTCAGATAGAACAGAAAACTTATAAAGAAGCGTTATCTGAAGAAAGCTGGGTGAATGCTATGCAAGAAGAGTTGTAGTAGTTTGAGAATTTAGGAGTATGGAAACCGGTGGATTTACCTAAGAATCACAAGATGGTTAAAACAAAATGGGTTTTCAAGTGTAAAAGAGATGATCGAGGTTTTCAAGTGTAAAAGAGAAACAAGGCTCGGTTAGTTTTACAAGGGTTTTGCCAGCAGGAAGGAATAGATTATACTGAAGTCTATGCTCCAGTTGTAAGGCTTGAAGTGATACAGATCTTTCTCGCTTTTGCTTCTTGAAAAGGGTTCATGTGTATCAATTGGATGTCAAGTCTGCTTTTCTCTACGACAAAGTGAAAAAGGAAGTCTATGTAGGACAACCAACTTTGTTCATCGATCCGATCTACAAAGACAAGATTTATCTACTGCTAGGATCTGAGTTCGTCTAGATTGTGTTGTTTAACAAAATGAATAATGAAAGAAGGTAGATCAGAGAACAATTGCAGTAGAAATTGAAAGTAAACATTGTAACACAATCAAAGAAGAATAGTTTTCAACACACATGATTTCATTAGTCGAAAGATTGAATCAATTACAAAAGTTCAACTATGCATGCATGTATACTAAACTCCCCCTCAGCCTGAGCTCACTAGTAGTTCGTACAAGATGAATGAGTGTGTGCAAAAGAGCTAATAGAACAATACAGGTACTGTTCTATTTATAGTACAAACCTAATGTCACACCCCCAAAAATCCACACGCGGAGTATCACCGCTTGGAGGCGTGACTGACCAGGATCAAGCCACCAATCATATCGAACAATGTAATTAGTAAGTGTAATTCAAACCAAACGATATGAATGGTGTTCAACAACCAAAGTATAATATCAATATCTAGCGGAAGCATATAAGTAAAAGCCCAACATAAGTAAAATATGAAATGTCATGGTGTTTAAATCAAAGCATTCACGATCCTTGTCCACAACGACCGCGCCTCCCGTGCAAGCTCCAAAAGTACCTAAGGTCCTGCAAGGCATGTAGCAGAGAGTCAACAACTAGTTGAGCGATTTCACAGTAAGTAAGTTTGCAATAGTAAGTTTGTTTCGTAACATGTGGCGCTACTAGGCCGGTAGTATGTTCTATTAGTGGGGGCTTCCCATGTTTGCTTATACACTAGACTATTTGTAACCATAAGTGTTCTTCACAACCGAGAATAGTAGTACGTACAAAGTTTACGTAGGCTTTACGTAAGTGTCCTTCACAACCGAGGACAGGGGTACGCGGGGGTTTACGTAGGTTTTACGTAAGTGCCTGACACAACCGAGGCAGTAGTGAGTATAAGTTCATGTAGGTTTTACGTGAGTGTCCTTCGCAACCTGAGGACAGTGATGAGTACAAGTATACATAGGTTTTACGTATGTATCCTGCGCATCTGAGGACGATGGTAGATAGTCTAGTAACAGTGTAAGTACGAGTATCTATTCAAATCTCATTTCCTTCAATCCTCATTCCCATACCCTGGGAATCCCATGCCTTAGTAAAAGTGTGAACTCACCTTGGTTTGCTCGGTATGCTAAGTATGCCCACAGTTAATCAATCACGTCCTAAAGTACGCACGTATACATAATCAGTTTGTAATTACGAAGTTCACGTATAAGCACATTCATAGTGGATACTGAATCAATGTTCATCACATAGTACAAAGCACGTATACAAACTTGTACAAGTTATGTTTAACCTTTAACGGCAGTTAGTTAGTTCAGTTAACACTTAACAGAAAATAAATAAGTTACTGTGCCAATTACCCATTTGGCGAAACACCCCTGTTTCGCCATATACCCCTTCGACGAAACACTATCTATTTCGTCGTGATATCCCTTGGCGAAACACATTCGATTCGTCAAGGCTTCCCTCGGCGAAACACATCCATTTCGCCATATCTGTTTCGCCGGGAGTAATGTTTCGTCATGTTGTCAGTTACGTCGTCCAGTTAATATCATTCAGCAGTTACAAAAATAATACAGAAAACCCTAATCATTGCTAACAGCCGTCAACAGCCTCATCGGTCATCATCATCAGTAATTCATAATCATCGTCATGGCTCATAATATCCAGCATGCACCCTAATCCATCGGTGACGGTTTCAACATCATCACATAATCATAAAAATCGATCCTTTAAACATACATAACAGTTGATGCCACACCAAATAAACATCAATCAGGAACACATAAGTTCTGAATAGTGGGTCATGCATTAATACAATCATAACATTCGATCCGGTTCCTAGATTAACAACAAACTATCAAACCCTAATTACATGAATCTTTACCCGAGCATTATTCACAGCAAAATATTCATCAAACAAACTTTTGCTCAATATGACAAGAAATCAAAGGATTACGCAGCTGGTTTAACAAACGTATAACTAACCGAGATGCCAAAGATGATGGTTTGATCGTTAGGGAGAGCCTGGGAGAACACAAAGCTGCCGTCACACAAGGGAGAGCTCTAGGGTTTCGGTTTTGCTAAAATGTGACGGATGAAGTGGTTCCGTATAACTTATACACGCATACGTGTTCTGGGCCCTTACTGGGCTTGGCGAATCAGCGGGCCGGCGAAACACATCTGTTTCGTCGGGATTGAAATGACGGAACAGGCTTCTGTTTCGTCGAGTTGGGTCATGGCGAATCACTTGATTCGTCAGGTTCACTGATGTGGTAACAGTTTAAGTTTCTAAACCAGTCTTATGTTGAACAGCCAAACACATAATCATGCAAACACAATACGTTTTATTATAACACGAAATGTATAGTTACGAGTCAGATAGATCAACAACTAAACAGTCAAAGTCAACGTGCAATAAATACGAAAGTGAAAGTCGGAAACTCGAGTTGTCACATTATCCCCAACTTGAAAGAAATTTCGTCCCGAAATTTAGCATGCGGTTACTGAGGAAGCTAGGTAAGTTGTATCGTTCACTGGTTTTCCTGGGGTGTCACATCATCCCCCCGTTGAGTTGGAATTTTGTCCCGAAATTCTGTAGTAGCTTCGGCCTCAGTGGTAGTTGCACGGTTTCCGAATAATTGGGGATATTTGAGTTTCATCTGATCTTCACGCTCCCAGGTGAACTCTGGGCCGCGACGGGAGTTCCAACGAACTCGTACAAGAGGGATTCTCGTGTTCTTGAGGACCTTAACATCCCGGTCCGTGATTTCAACTGGTTCCTCGACGAACTGCAACCGCTCGTCGATAGTGAGTTCCTTCAAAGGAACTATAAGGGTCTCATCTGACAGACACTTCTTCAGATTCAACACGTGAAAGACGTTGTGAACTGCACTGAGTTCAGCTGGTAAGTTCAGTCTGTAAGCCACTTTGCCTATTTTCTCTATGACTTCGAATGGTCCAACGTATCGTGGATTGAGCTTGCCTCGTTTGCCAAAACGAACAACACCCTTCCAGGGTGAAACTTTGAGTAGCGCTCAATCCCCAACCTGGAATGCGAGTAGTTTCCTGTCTTTATCTGCGTATGCTTTCTGACGGTCACGAGCTGCCGCCATGCGTTGCCGTATCTGAGCAATCTTTTCAGTAGTATCAACTACCATTTCTGGACCTGTGATCTGACTGTCACCCACCTTTGCCCAACAAAGAGGTGATCGGCATTTACGCCCGTACAATGCCTCAAATGGGGCAGCTTTAATGCTGGTGTGGTAGCTGTTATTGTACGAAAATTCTACAAGTGGCAGATGTTTTTCCCAGCCATTGCCAAAATCAATTACGCACGCCCGAAGCATGTCTTCTAGAGTTTGAATAGTGCGCTCAGATTGCCCATCTGTCTGAGGATGATAAGCTGTGCTCATGTCTAAACGAGAGCCAAAAGATTTGTGCATCGCTTGCCAAAGTTCTGAAGTGAAACGTGCATCACGATCGGAAATAATAGAGGTGGGCACCCCGTGCCTTGAGACCACTTCCTTCAAGTATACGTCTGCTAGTGTGGAGAACTTGTCCGTTTCCTTGATAGCCAAGAAGTGAGCAGACTTTGTGAGTCGATCCACGATCACCCAAATAGTGTCATTCCCACGCTGAGATCTAGGCAGGCCAGTAACAAAATCCATGGAAATTTGTTCCCATTTCCATTGTGGTATCTCAGGTTGTTGGAGTGGACCTGATGGTTTCTGATATTCCGCTTTAACTCTCTCACAAGTCAAGCACTTGCTAACGTAAGTGGCTATGTGAGCTTTCATGCTAGGCCACCAATATGTAGTTCTGAGGTCGTGGTACATCTTATCTGAACCAGGATGTACCGAGTAGCGAGACTTATGAGCTTCATCCATTACAAGCTCGCGTAAGTTGCCATAGAGTGGGACCCAGATGCGTCCCGTTACATAGTAGGCGCCATCTGCCTTTTGTTCCAACCGTTGTCTTGAGCCGCGTAGGGCTTCAGCCCTGACGTTTTCTGTTTTCAATGCTTCTACCTGAGCATCTCGTATCTGAGAAGGAAGACTAGACTGTATAGTGAGTTGTAAAGCTCGCACGCGCTTAGGCGCGGTGTCCTTTCGACTGAGGGCGTCAGCCACAACATTGGCTTTGCCTGGGTGGTACCTGATCGAGCATTCGTAGTCATTTAGCAGTTCGACCCATCGTCGTTGTCGCATATTCAGTTCCTTCTGTTTGAAGATATGTTCGAGGCTTCTATGATCAGTGTAGATAGCACATTTCGTACCATACAGGTAGTGTCGCCATATCTTAAGTGCAAAAACAACCGCTCCCAGCTCTAGATCGTGAGTAGTGTAGTTCTTTTCATGAACTTTGAGTTGGAGTGAGGCGTAGGCTATGACTTTATCCCGCTGCATCAATACACAACCCAGACCCTGAATGGATGCGTCGCAGTAAACCACAAAATCATCGGTGCCTTCCGGCAATGAGAGGATAGGTGCGTTACAAAGTCTATCCTTTAAGTGCTGAAATGTTGTTTCCTGTGCATTACCCCAACGATAAACAACACCTTTCTGCGTCAGTAGTGTAAGCGGCTGTGCAATCTTTGAGAAGTCTTTGATGAACCGTCTGTAATAACCCGCCAAACCCAAGAATTGGCGTATTTCTGTTGGTGTGCGAGGTGCAGGCCAGTTCTTGATCGAATCTACCTTGGACGGATCAACATGAATCCCATCCTTGTTTACCACGTGGCCTAGGAAGTGGACTTCACGAAGCCAAAAGTCGCATTTTGAAAACTTGGCATATAGCTGTTCCGTTCGAAGAAGTTCCAAAATGAGTCGTAAATGATGCTCGTGTTCCTCCTGATTCTTCGAGTAGATCAGGATGTCGTCTATGAAAACAATGACGAACTTGTCAAGGTAAGGTTTGCACACCCTGTTCATAAGATCCATGAAAACCGCAGGCGCGTTCGTTAGCCCGAATGGCATGACCAGAAACTCGTAATGGCCGTAGCGAGTTCTGAATGCTGTTTTGGAGACGTCCTCATCCCGGACTCTCAGTTGATGGTAGCCTGACCTCAGATCAATCTTCGAGTAATAGCTCGACCCTTGCAACTGGTCGAACAAGTCGTCGATTCGTGGAAGAGGATAGCGATTCTTCACGGTCACCTTGTTCAGCTCGCGGTAGTCTATACACATGCGGAAAGTACCGTCCTTCTTCTTTACAAATAGTACTGGAGCTCCCCAAGGCGAAGAGCTAGGACGTATGAAACCCTTTTCCAAAAGTTCTTGCAATTGCTTAGACAGTTCTTCCAGTTCCGTTGGAGCTAAGCGATAAGGTGCTCGAGCTATGGGTGCTGCTCCTGGAGCTAGCTCGATCTGAAATTCGACCTGGCGATGAGGCGGTAACCCAGGTAACTCTTCAGGAAACACTTGAGGAAAGTTGCGTACCACAGGAATATCCTCAATCTTTTTCTCTTTCTTCGATGTATCTGTGATGAGGGCTAAAACAGCTGTGTGGCCCTTTCGCAAACACTTCTGAGCCTTCAAGAAGGAGATGATGCCACTCACGACACCACTCTTGTCGCCTTGAATTTCGAGAGGTTCTTTACCAGTACGGGGAATACGAATGATCTTCTCCTTACATAAGATCTCTGCTTGTTGTTGTGATAACCAATCCATACCAATGACGACGTCAAAACTACCCAGAGTTATAGGAATGAGATCGATAGAGAAAGTCTGACCAGCGAGGATAAGATTACAACCCTGAACTACGTGTGTGGCCTCTAGACTTTTACCGTTAGCTAACTCTACGACATGCTTGGTGTTCAAAAATGTTGGCACGCGTTTAAGCATTTGACTAACTTTTAGAGACATATAACTTGTATCCGCACCCGAATCAAACAATACAGTAACATAAAAGTTGTCGAGAAGAAACTTACCCATAACTACGTTGGGATCATTCCTCGCGTCACCCTGACCAATCACAAAAGCACGACCCCTAGCACCATTGTTGTTGTTGTTTCCCCCATTGTTGTTTCCGTTGCCTTGGTTATTGTTGTTGTTGTTATTGTTCTGGTTCCGGTTTAACTGAGGGCAGTGTCTTTTGAAGTGACCTTCAGCGCCACAATGAAAACATCCTTTGTTGTCCTGTTGCTGATTCTGCGGTGTTTGTTGTTGCTGCTGAATCTGATTAGCAGGCCGCATGCTCCTACAATCCTTGGCCTCATGACCCATCTTGAGGCACCTCTGACAGCGACCCTTGTTGCACTGGCCACTCTGGTGTCTGTTACAGTTGTTGCACCTTGGGAGGTTCCCTCGATAACCACCCTGCCTGTGATTGCCCGAAGATTGCTGACTAGGGCTCTGATAGTTGTCAGTCTTTCGCTGCTGAACTTGAGACTGAACTGAAGCTGAACCTTTGCTGGAATCCCCCTCCCATTTTCTCTTGTTATCACTAGGAGTAGCAGGAGTAGCTAAAGTGGTAGCGGTAGTAGTAGCGCTGAGACGTTTAGGCAACCTGTTCTGCTCCACCGCCTGATCAGTGAGACGGTGAGCCAACTGAACAACCTGCTGGTAGGTGGCAAGGTTTGCTGAAGTTACATGACTTTGGATCTCTGGCACTAGACCCTTAAGATAAAGTTCGATACGCTTAATTGGAGGGTCCACCATAGTAGGACACAGTAATGCAAGCTCATTTGATCTCTTTGTAAACGCCTCAATTTCTGACCCCGTCATCTTGAGGTTGAAGAACTCGACTTCCAGCTTATGAATGTCGTCACGACTGCAGTATTCCTCCTTGATCATCTCTTTGAAGTTGTTCCATGGGGTGGCATTAGCAGCAACCAACCCCAGTATTTGGACCTGAGCTTTCCACCATGTGAGGGCTAAACCCTCGAGAGTACCGGTAGCATACTTCACCCTGCGTGCCTCAGGGCATTCACACATTTCGAACACAGATTCTAGTTTCTCAAACCAGTGGAGGAGTCCAACTGCTCCCTCGGTGCCACTAAAAGTAGTAGGACGACAGTCCATGAAAGTTTTGAAGGTGCAAACAGGTGGTTGACCTGTTGTGTATAAGAATTAGGACAAGATTAAACACAAGAGTTGGTTTAGAAATGTAGGATTCTAAAGATCCTAGTGTGAGTTACAACTGCAGGGTATACCTCCTGCTTGTGCGGCTGCAACCGCCGCAGCAACTTGTTCGTTAATGAGAGCCGTCAACTGGGCTTGTGTCATGTTGATACGTCCAGACATGATCTTCATAGCAAGAATAACATAAGTAAGTGTGGTTCGCGAATAGTGCGATGACAGAAGAGAGTGAGCACACAAATATTCTCTAGCAATAGAGGTTATGTGTATCTAAGCATACCACGAGCAAGTTCTATGTAATCTATCAAGTAGGCAATAAAACATATACCATATTACCTAGGATGTTGAGTCTTGCACGTGGAGCGAAGCGTCGTTGTGGATCGTTGAGAGCACTGTTCTGGTTATAGTCTGGTTTTAATAAAAACGTTTTTCCCATATTAAAACCGAGTTCTCTATAACCAATGGCTCTGATACCAATCTGTCACACCCCCAAAAATCCACACGCGGAGTATCACCGCTTGGAGGCGTGACTGACCAGGATCAAGCCACCAATCATATCGAACAATGTAATTAGTAAGTGTAATTCAAACCAAACGATATGAATGGTGTTCAACAACCAAAGTATAATATCAATATCTAGCGGAAGCATATAAGTAAAAGCCCAACATAAGTAAAGTATGAAATGTCATGGTGTTTAAATCAAAGCATTCACGATCCTTGTCCACAACGACCGCGCCTCCCGTGCAAGCTCCAAAAGTACCTAAGGTCCTGCAAGGCATGTAGCAGAGAGTCAACAACTAGTTGAGCGAGTTCACAGTAAGTAAGTTTGCAATAGTAAGTTTGTTTCGTAACATGTGGCGCTACTAGGCCGGTAGTATGTTCTATTAGTGGGGGCTTCCCATGTTTGCTTATACACTAGACTATTTGTAACCATAAGTGTTCTTCACAACCGAGAACAGTAGTACGTACAAAGTTTACGTAGGCTTTACGTAAGTGTCCTTCACAACCGAGGACAGGGGTACGCGGGGGTTTACGTAGGTTTTACGTAAGTTCCTGACACAACCGAGGCAGTAGTGAGTATAAGTTCACGTAGGTTTTACGTGAGTGTCCTTTGCAACCTGAGGACAGTGATGAGTACAAGTATACGTAGGTTTTACGTATGTATCCTGCGCATCCGAGGACGATGGTAGATAGTCTAGTAACAGTGTAAGTACGAGTATCTATTCAAATCTCATTTCCTTCAATCCCCATTCCCATACCCTGGGAATCCCATGCCTTAGTAAAAGTGTGAACTCACCTTGGTTTGCTCGGTATGCTAAGTATGCCCACAGTTAATCAATCACGTCCTAAAGTACGCACGTATACATAATCAGTTTGTAATTACGAAGTTCACGTATAAGCACATTCATAGTGGATACTGAATCAATGTTCATCACATAGTACAAAGCACGTATACAAACTTGTACAAGTTATGTTTAACCTTTAACGGCAGTTAGTTAGTTCAGTTAACACTTAACAGAAAATAAATAAGTTACTGTGCCAATTACCCATTTGGCGAAACACCCCTGTTTCGCCATATACCCCTTCGACGAAACAATATCTATTTCGTCATGATATCCCTTGGCGAAACACATTCGATTCGTCAAGGCTTCCCTCGGCGAAACACATCCGTTTCGCCATATCTGTTTCGCCGGGAGTAATGTTTCGTCATGTTGTCAGTTACGTCGTCCAGTTAATATCATTCAGCAGTTACAAAAATAATACAGAAAACCCTAATCATTGCTAACAGCCGCCAACAGCCTCATCGGTCATCATCATCAGTAATTCATAATCATCGTCATGGCTCATAATATCCAGCATGCACCCTAATCCATCGGTGACGGTTTCAACATCATCACATAATCATAAAAATCGATCCTTTAAACATACATAACAGTTGATGCCACACCAAATAAACATCAATCAGGAACACATAAGTTCTGAATAGTGGGTCATGCATTAATACAATCATAACATTCGATCCGGTTCCTAGATTAACAACAAACTATCAAACCCTAATTACATGAATCTTTACCCGAGCATTATTCACAGCAAAATATTCATCAAACAAACTTTTGCTCAATATGACAAGAAATCAAAGGATTACGAAGTTGGTTTAACAAACGTATAACTAACCGAGATGCCAAAGATGATGCTTTGATCGTTAGGGAGAGCCTGGGAGAACACAAAGCTGCCGTCACACAAGGGAGAGCTCTAGGGTTTCGGTTTTGCTAAAATGTGACGGATGAAGTGGTTCCGTATAACTTATACACGCATACGTGTTCTGGGCCCTTACTGGGCTTGGCGAATCAGCGGGCCGGCGAAACACATCTGTTTCGTCGGATTGAAATGACGGAACAGGCTTCTGTTTCGTCGAGTTGGGTCATGGCGAATCACTTGATTCGTCAGGTTCACTGATGTGGTAACAGTTTAAGTTTCTAAACCAGTCTTATGTTGAACAGCCAAACACATAATCATGCAAACACAATACGTTTTATTATAACACGAAATGTACAGTTACGAGTCAGATAGATCAACAACTAAACAGTCAAAGTCAACGTGCAATAAATACGAAAGTGAAAGTCAGAAACTCGAGTTGTCACACCTAACCACTGAGCATCTTGGCTGACGTCACCTAGATGGTGACATCTAACAGACTAACAACCTCTAAACACTGATACGTAGAAAACACTGTTACATTAAAATACCGATAAGTAAAACACTAATGCTTCTATCTGCTATTGATGATTAAGCACTGATGTTGCTGAGCAGTGTTTTCCTTTTAGGTTGATCAGGGTTTTGAATCAGCAGTACTTGGACTTCAACAGGGCTTTGATAATCAACAGTTAATAGGTCTTCATTAGTCTTTGTAGTCAACAGTCATTAGAGGAACAGTTGTTAAGTAGATCAGACTTTAGTATCATCAGCTGTTAGAGCCACTTCCGTTGGAGGGACTTTGATTCATGCACTGCTTATTGTTTGACCAATTGTTGAGAACCAGTTTTGGTTTTCTGTATCATTTGTTCTTCAAGTACTGATTGCATGGGCCAACAATCTCCCCTAGAACAGATGATGCCAAAACACTTCATTATTGATGATCTTTATTCTCTCAACAGTTTTTTCCCGAATTTTCCCTTTAAATTGGAGCTCAAAACTCAAGGAATCTTCATCATCTTCATCCCTATGAAGTTGAAGGTCTAAAAGATCTAGGAGATCAGCTGCACCCAGACCTAGTGCATCCCCCCTTGATATATGTTCAACTCTACCATTGGACTTGAGCAGTGTCAATACGTAGGTCTTTTTTTCAGACTTCCACTTTAGTATTTTTTTGAGTCCAATGGGTTTCTTGGGAGAAGTTTTATTTGTGATGAGTTTGGGATGGAGGTCTACTTGTTAACCTTTTACAGTTTCAGCAAGTTGAGCTTGAAGTTTAGTGAAGCATCATCCAATCCATATAATAACTGATTCTTGATAGCCAGCTTCATGATATCAGCTTCTCTCTTTTCATCTTCCTTATTCATCTGCTGCTGTCTTTTTCTTTGATTTAAGACTTGGATGGATACATCAGAGGATGTGAACATCTTTTTAAGAGAGAGGGTCCGCTGTTGAGGCTTATCAGTGGTCTGATCTTTGTATACTGGCTTCTTGGGAGCTGTAGGATCTGTTTCTCTTAGTTTTTCCAACTTATCATATATTTGATCAACATACTGCCTGGACCATCTTCCAATAGCCCTTGCAGACCCATACTTGGCAACTACAAGCTCAGCTATCTTCCTCTTGTATTCTAAGGCAAGATCTGCACTGGATTTCTTAAACTTGTTCCAGTTGGGAGCAGTCTTCTTCATTTGAGGATCATTCTTCATTCTTTCACATCTATTTACTTATTCCTTGAGAGCTGTGAGAGGCCAGTCTTTGAACTGATGCTCTTGAGCAGGGTATGGTTTGTCTCTCATGATAAGTTCTATGAGATCTTTCCTTAGCTCCTTTTGAAGATCAGCATTAGGTGGCAGATTTGACATCTTCTTGCTTAAGTCTCTTGCAAAGTCTTCCAGTTTCCTGACTTTACTTAGCCCATGCTGCATTCGACTTGACAAGTTGGTATCACCTTTCCCTTTACTCTCTTCTTTTGCTATGTATTCAACTTGTTTGGCTTTCAATTTCAGATACTCATCAATGTTTCTTGGAGTTCTAAAGCCATGAAGAGATGGGAAGGTTCTTTTGGATGGATAATCCTCTGTATAGAATTGTAGCATTTCATTTTGAACTGCAGCCAGTTCTAGAGGATATGTTACTGCTAGTGGTATGTCTCATGAAGGGGTGCGATCAGTGAGTGGTTGAGTAAGTGGATTTGATGTTGGTGATGGAGGTGGTATAAGAGGTGAAGTTTGAATGAATGGAGCAGTGGATATAGGAATTGGTGTAGGAATATCTTTCTCATCCTTTTCTTCTTCATGCACCAAAAATTTCCTTTTCCTTGTGTAAATGGATTTTGGAGGAGGAGGAGTTTTTGAATGAGGATGGGTTATAGGTGTAAGAGTTGATTGTGATGGAAATTGGAAAGTTGAAGGATCAGTGGAATGACTAACAGCTGATGAAACAACTGGTGTTTCAACCGCTGTTGTCTTAACATCTGTTGAAGCTTTTGTTGCATCAACATCTGTTTTCTGCTTTTTGGTGGGTGGTTTTTGTGGTGAGGGTTTTGGTTTTGGTGCAACAATGGGTGGCTTTTTGATACCAGCAGTGGTTTTGAGACCGGCAGTGGTTGGCTTTTCAGGTTTTTGTGGTGGTAAAGGTGATCTAGGGTATGTGGCAAGAGGAGGTTTGTTGTGTTTGTGTGATTTCCTTCGGTCTGAAGTGCCAAGATCCTTTGTCTTTATTTCCCAATATTTCAACTCCTCTTGTTCCCTTTTCCAAACCCTCTCCTTTGTTTTATTTTGATTTTGTATAGTCTTATTTCTTGTAACTTCATCATCTGCTTGAATGTTCAGGGTTTCATCAACCCCCTTTTCCTTTTCTTTGACAGATGTTTCAGATGTTGCTGAAGACTTCTTTTCAGACTCTGGCTTTTTTTCTGGCTTTTGTTTTGGCTTTTGTCTTAGAGTAGGCTTGCCAAAATTTTTCATGTCATGTTACTCCCCCTTTTTGGCATCATCTTGATCATCATCTTTGTCGAAGATAGTTGCAGGGGTAGTGCCAGTTATCTTTGTCAAGGCCTCTTTGATACCCTTGATGTCAGCCTGAGTATCCTTATACCTTGCTTCAACCATAACCCTTATAAGTTCCATTTGTGTGTTATGTTAAGCAGCAACTACTTCCTTTTGGGCAGCTACAATAGGTTAAACACTATTCCAGAGCTCTTGAGAGAACTGTTGAGCAGTGGGTTGACTTTTGGAAGCTTCCACCAAAAAATTTATTGATTCATTCATTGTAGCAACAGTGTTTTCAATTTTGGAAATCCTCTCCATCAAATCCTGATATTTTAAACCATCACCCAACTTAATGGGATCATTTGATTTCCCACCAGTGGTGGTTGTATCTGCTGTTAAAACAGGAGGAGTTACCAAGTTATCATCAGTAGATACCCCTTTTTCTTGGTACTAGGGACTTCTTTCTTCAGTAGTGGTTACCTTAGAAAGCACACCAGTGGTTAACTTGAACTCACCAGTGGTTACCTTGGTTCCCACAGAAGAAATTGCCTTCAAGGGAGTCTTACATATGAAACTACTGTCCAGATGTAGATCAGTGGATCCAACATCTATAGTAGCTGCTCCACTTGAACTACCAACAAGAATTTCTTGAAATTCAGGTGGTGTAGCCTCCTCAACTGTTTGTGGGTTAGCCAATTGAATTGGTTCACACACAACCATTGTAGAAGTTGTACTCTCTGTAATATGTTGGTGAGAGGGGCTATTTGTGTCTGAATTTCAATGGCATCAAACAGAGGTAATATTGTAGGTGGAAGTTGAGATGTGGTGAGTGGTGTTGAAAGAGAATTTGCCCCGGGAAGAGTGCTATGAAATATACTCTTAATTGAGGGTAATATGTCATATTGTGGAGTCCCTGTGCTTACAACATGTTCCTTTTATGAGGAATGATGAGGAGTTGAGGTTTTAGGTAGATATCTTTCCAACTATTGTGAGGAAGTAGCAACAGTGGTTTCTTGTGACTTTTGTGTTGTCACAGGGTTAACCACTGGGATCTCATCTTCCAGAGGACCCTTATTAATGGGTTCGTGGGCTTGGTGGATTTCTTTCTTGGTCTTTTTGAGTTTTGTTGGTGGGGGTTGCCCAGCAGTGGTTGTGCTGCTGTGGTCACCAAGAGCAGTGGGCTCAGCAGCAGAAAAATGAGGAGTAGATGTGGACTCATCCAAAATTTGCTCAGACTCCTCTACTTGTGTTTTAGAAACTTTTGACTGTTTAGCCATAAGGCGAGTAAATGTTTCAGAAGATAAACTATTTATTTGAAAAGGTGTTCCTTGTTCTAAAGCTTGTTTATTGTCTTTTGGAATTTTTTGTTGTAAATAATAGCTTAAGAACCTAGGAAACAACAAGAAAGCCTGTGGCTTCTTGCCTTTAACATTTTTCAAATTATTAACCAAATCAATAAACAATGCTTGGGAGTAATTGAAATAAGTTTCTGACATAATAACATACCCCAAGTATTGAAATTTTAAAGGAATTTCATTGAAAGTAGTAGTTTTGTTTGAAACACATGTAAGTAGGGTATGAAACAGGAATTTCATAGGAGGTGGAAATTCTCCTTTTTGCATAGTGGCTTTTGCTAACTATCCGGCATACCCTCTTTCGATCAAATCAATTTGATACTCACTTTTAGGAAAGAAAGTTTTACCTTCTAAATCGTTCATCTGAAAGACCTCTGAGATGGTTTTTGGAGTTATTGGAACCAAAATACCTCCTACTTTTGATGAGATTGCCCAAGGCTTTTTGTCTTGGATTTCAAGTTTACCATTAGCCCAGAAATCTCGTAAGCTGTCTTGATAAATTGGTGCATTACAAGTGAGCAAAGTTTTGTACTTTGATGAAGACAGGGTATCGATGATGGAATGAAACTCTGTATTTTTATCCGTCTTTTCGAAGGTACAAAGGTAATTGTGTGGATGTTTGATGATAAGAGCCATGATTGGAATGGAAAATCGCGAATGGTTGAGAGAGAAATGAAGAAGAAGAGTGTAATCGTTTTGGAGAATTTTTTGAAATCGATACGGTGGTGAAAACTCTGTTTGGGGGTTTTATCAGGGTTTTATTGAGAGGAAAAATGAATTGCTGACATGGTAGCGGTTTTATAGATCGGACGGTTAACATCTGCCCACGTGGCAACCTCTGCTGGACAAAGTGGAAGACAGTTGTTTGGAAACCACTGATGGACAATATCAGTGGTTGGGAACAGTGTATGAAAATATCAGTGGCAGATTTTTACCTATCAGTAGATAGACGTCAGTGGTTGAAACACTGATGCTTAGTCAACAATGGTCAATAATGAAATGATGAAACAGAGGTTTTCTTTCAGCAGTGGGTGAAAATTCAACTATCAGAGGTTTGAAACTATCAGTGGATATGGACAGACTTTTAAGGATTTATGAAAAAATTCATTTTAACTATTTTTATGGATGGATTTTTTATTTTCTGAAACATTTTAATGCTTATTATTCATGGAAAACCAAGTTTTGCTTGTTAGTCCATGTTAAGCATGCCAATTTTAGAGATCAAACTTTCAAAGGTAGATGTGTCTAATGCTTTTGTTAGCACATCTGCCAGCTGATCTTTAGTTGGAATATGATGCAGAGAAATCAAACATTTTTCATAGCAATCCCTCATAAAATGATGTCTGATGTCAATGTGCTTGGTGGTTGAATGGGAAACTGGATTTTTGATGATATTTTCAGCTGCTTGACTATCCAACATGAGAGGAGTCTTTAAAACAGTTATACCAAAATGCAGCAACTGATTTTGAAGCCACAAAAGTTGGGCTGTACAGCTTGCAGCAGCAATATACTCTGCCTCAGTAGTGGATGTGGAAACAACTGCTTGCTTTTTGCTTTGCCAAGACACCAAGCAATCGCCTAGGAATTGACACCCTCCTGATGTGGACTTCCTGGTGGTGTTGCATCTAGCAAAATCACTGTCTGAATACCCTGAAAGCTTAACATTCCCATTAGCAGGATACCAGTTACCAAGTGTGGGATCACTTTTTATGTATCTGAATATTCTTTTCACAGCAATGAGATTAGATAGCCTAGGTGCTGATTGGGATCTAGCACAGACACATGTTGCAAACATGATGTCTGACCTTGATGCAGTTAGGTACAATAAAGACCCAATCATGCTTCTATACAAAGTCTGATCAACCAGTTCATCTTTTGCATCAGACAAGACAAGCTTTGTGGTTGCCATGGGTGTACTACATTATTTACAATCATTCATATCAAATTTTGTTAAAAGATCTTTTATATATTTGCTTTGATGAATGAAAGTTCCATTTTGCAATTGCTTAACTTGGAGACCAAGAAAGCATTTAAGTTCACCCATTGCACCATTTCAAACTCTGCTGTCATGAGTTTTCTAAACTCTTTACACATTGAGTTACATATGCTTCCAAAAATGATGTCATCCACATAAATTTGGACAATCATCAATTTTTTTCCTCTCCATTTTAAAAATAGGGTTTTATCAATTTTACCTCTTGTGAAACCAATAGAGATTAGAAAGTGGAAAGAGTTTCATACCAGGCCCTTGGTGCTTGTTTCAAGCCATACAAAGCTTTATTTAGCTTATAGACATAATCTGGATAAAAAGGATCCTCAAAACCAGGAGGTTGACAAACATATACCTCTTCTTGAAATTTTCCATAGAGAAATGCACACTTGATATCTATTTGATACACCTTGATGTTGTGGTTGACAGCAAAGGCTAAGAATTAGTTAAATCGATGTTGTCTAATTAACAGTTGATGATTGTTGTTGTTAAAACTGGACGAATTGAACGATTTGAGATTTGGACATAAATTGTGACTAAGTTCCCACACTGGATTCATGCGTGTGAACGTAGCGTACGTAAACCAAAGTTAATTGTCAAGTGCTGTCCTACACTTAACGAGTCATACGTTGTATGAGGTTGTCACACCCCAAAATGTCGCAACGAAAAAACAAAGGTGGTGGTGACGGAGGTTGGTACCCATAAGTATCTTGGTGGTCAATGCAATATTTATTTTGGACATTTAGCTTAATTAAAACAAAAAGTTTATAGTTCAAACACAAACCACAACCACAACATAGTTGTTTGATCCTTGTGGATCTTAGTACACACGGTCCCAAAAGTAGATTTAAAAGTTATCCAAACGTTATTTATTTAACCATTTCATCAAACAACCACAAGACAAAACAAGCCAAAATCCCGAAGCCGAACTCATGTACCTGAAGAACACGTAAAAATCAAGTGTCAACACAAAGGAAGGTGAGTTCACATATTCAAATTCGTTACAATTTGTTTAAGGAAAACTTTCTTACTATGAATTTTTTAATGACAAAACATTCATATATAATTAAGAAAGTAAATTTTATTTCCTTTATCAAAATCTGAGGGTCATCGATCGCGAGCATTATCTGAAAACCTCCGATATAGACCATCTTCCCAAGGTTTAAATATTAAATTATAATCCAATCGTTCAGATTCGTAAGTTTGCAAGACATTACGAGTTGTATACTAACAGTGAGGGTATAATCAAGCTAGACACTCAAAAGATAAAATTCGCCGCTATATGGACTCGGAGCTACCGGTCACGACGGGGTTGTCAACCCGATAGATCTATCAACCATCCCACGCATGCAATATTAATGATTAAATTGGCTCGTTGCGGCAAGTGTCTCGTAATTGAGGTCATTCAATATGCCGGCCTTAATGAATAATATATATATATATATATATATATCCTACTAAAAGTAAATTTAATGTTTAGCAATGAGCAAGTTCCTCATAGTCCCTACGAGTTGTAAGCCTATCCAGGACATACACTCGTGGGAGTCGAGGAAAGTTACACTTAGATTTAAGTAAATTTTGTATTCATACGGTCGTTTTACCCCAAAGATCGTAAATTTTCCCCGTTTCTCCTTAAAACGTATTTATATTCAATCAATTCATGTTTTCCTCGAAAACAACTTTATATCATTCACATTTCCAAAAACCATGTTTTCCTCGAAAACATAACATTTCATTTCCAAATTATATTTTGCATGAAAATATATTTATAATTAATTCAAAAGCATATTTTATACTTGAACGTATAAATTATCCTTTTTGAAGGCGTGTTCTTCCCCCAAAACAGTATATAAACAGTAAAAGAGGGGTTAGTGACACTCACCTTTGGGTGCGTCTTTATATTAGCACAATCCCTCAAATTGGTCTACACGTCCTAATTTAAGTAGGAACGATTTAATAACCAATTATTCGACAAATAACTAAGTTTCTCAAATACTTAGAATTTTCACATAACTTTGAGATTTTCTCGAAAAGTCTTTATTTTGATTTTATTGGTGTATTTATATATACGTATTCACACACACACACACACACACACACACACACATATATATATATATATATATATCTTAAGATTTTCGTGACTTGAACGATTTTGTTGGTGACCCTCAATATGTTATATACGTTATCACATCCGTTTATATATAATATATCTACGATTTGCACTTCGTAATATATTTACATAAATATGGACATATTCGACGTATAAGGTAATTCAGGTATTTCACCAACTTATACATTTTTATCATTTTTAAAGCATTTATACACAAAATAACTCATCAAGTTAACCTATGTATTATTTTCATGCTCGACAAATAAGTTATATATTTAACGTGATATTTAATGATATTACCGTTTTAACCGTACAAGCGTACATGCACAGTCTTAACTTGATAGGGCCGTTTCGGGTCTCCGAAAGCTGCAACCGGTCACAATGTCTTTATGTCTCATGCGGAATCCGAGTATGAAGTTGACATGCACAAGAACAAACTAATTAAACTGGTTTCTATTGATGATATGAAGTTACAGAACCACAAAACCAAATGGACAGAGTTTCCCCTCTGTTCCACCAAAAGATTACAAATGACAAGACTTGATCCCCTATTTATAGGCAATACCACTCGCATGAACCGTCTGGGACGACTGGGTCCATCTCGTACGAGTGGCACTTTGGGACGATTCAGGTATCCATTCGCACGAACTGCACATTCGTACGAACTGGCACTTACATTACATTCTCGTCTTGTCTATCACACAATCCTATATAATCAACTACGACTCGATATATTGACAGCAAAGAACATGATTGACAAAAGCAATAGACATAATGTATTCACAGACTCCCCTTTGGATATTGTTGCAGTCAATCTTTGCTTTGTCCTAGCTAAACTTCAATTTCTCCAGAGTCTTCAAAAACTTTGACATTTCTGAATTGCAGACTCCTCCTTACTTTAGGATTAGGATAGAGATCCTAAGTCTACTCGTGTTTGGGTCCCTAGGAAGGTTATAAACTAGGTTAACGACATTCCAATAACCTAATTCCCTATAACCAGTGCTCTGATACCAATCTGTAACAACCCAATTACGTTATACAACATCACGCGGCGGAAACATCGGGGAGTCACGTTACAAATTGCTCACAACAACTGGTACTAAATTGTTTCAATATGTTATCATTGTTTTACAATACAAAAAATACATGAAATAGTCTCTTGTTTAAAGAAGTCTAAGGCCCGGATGCGTCCTTATGTGTAGCATGCTTTAATAATCAAAACCTGAAACATAAATGAAAATGAGAGTCAGCATAAAAGTTGGCGTGTACATAGGTTTTGTTAGCCAAATAAATGGAAAAAAGTTTAGTATTGCAATACTTTGACAACTACGAGAGTCGTCCATTGAAAATGGACTCTTTGAAGCCAAGGAATGGCAAAAAGGTTTAGCATTGAAATACATTATCTTGATTGTGAAACTTGTGACAAAAGAGTTTTGTATGGCAATACGATTATTACTAGGTAATTTTTATGCCATTGAAAATTGTACTTTAATGTGACACCCCGTGAAAACGTTTAAACATACTAGTTGGTCTGTGGCACTTTGGGTTTTCCTGCACATTTCTTTGATGTTATAATTAATTTTGTGAAAATCTATACTATTTGAGATACGTACAAACTCTGTGAATCTTTATGCCACGTGACTTTACGGGCTATGTGACTTTATGTGCTATGTGGCTTACATGTTCGTTTTGTGAACTTTCGTGAAACTACGTGTATCTACGTATGACAATATTTGGTTTTTATTAAAAAAACTAACAACCAAAAGTTTTATAGAGAAAATAAAATTATTGTTTTAAAGGCGTATGATATTTATAATATAAGGGTTTAAACTGAAAATAAAAAAAAAATTATCAAAAAGTTATCGTAGATGACTTACTTACAAATTGTATATATAACCAACTAGGTTAGAACCCCGTTTAGTTGAATAAATATTATCTTATATACTAAATAATAAAACAATTTATCATTAAAACCCCATTTATGTTTATTACACATGTTTAATAAGTGTAATTTTATATATTAAATAATAAAAAGTTATATATTTAAAAACCCGTTGTATTGTACGTGTTGAATAAAAGTAATTTTATATACCGAATAATAAAATTATATCTTAAATAACCATGTCGGTTTGAATAATTGTAATTTTATATACTAAGTAAGAAAAGGTTCTATCTTTAAAAAAACCTTGTATATTACAAGAGCGGGATAAATTTAATTTTATACACTAAAAATAAAAAAAAATGTTTATCTTTAAAAAAATGAACGAATATACTTTTAAATGAAAATAAAAACAAGTAATATATTAATAGTACAAAGTTTGGTTTCGTGATAAATAATTTGGTTTATTTAATCGAAATTCATAGTATGATAAGATTTATTATTAATGTATTATTTATTTAACTAGTATAAGATATTTAGGAAAAAAGACCGGAAAACCAAAAAGTAGATGTCTCCAATGAATGATATGTGTTACTAATTAATTTCTTTTATTATATAGTATATAGTATAGATAAAGATTAAAAAAATTAGATCAATGGATTTATTATTATTTCATGGGTTGATATGTTAAGAACTATCAAAAGGAATATCAAAGATTTCTTAGGCCAACGGTGTAGTTGGTAAATATAAAATATACATATAGTGAAAAGAAAAACTATACATACGCTTTCATAGCTACATTTATAATTCATATGGTCACATTATGCACCCTTAAACATAAAATCTTCAAGTATAGAGTACTCAATTGCACGAAGTGCACCGGGTTGTTTGAACACCCATGAAGATGAAGACTGAGTTTTGAAGGGAGAGATACATGTGGTTAAAAAAGATATTTGGTAGTGTTGAATACGTAAACTAAAATGTATTTTCTTAATTAAGAAGGGATTATTAACAAAAAGATTTATGGTGCTCTGTTATTGAAGCATCCTTCAACATGGTTTATTTGACTAGCGCTTAAGATTATTTGGCCAGGCCTTAAACGATGAATTCGATAAGTAACACGTATTTCAAACTCTAACCGAAAAAAGAATAGTAACAAGGCTTGATTGATGATGGTAGATACATGTTTGTGTTATATATGGTGTGTAGGTACTATACTCAGCTTTACTTAAGCTGTGAAAGCTTATAAATCACTTAAGGGATCAAGAATCGGAAGGTATACCGTCGAAAACCGAATTTAGGGACTTTAGAACTTTTTTAGAATAACTTTTGGTGTGGGTATTGTTATAACTTGAAATTTTGCACGATCATCTGCAAAATTTGGGAATTTTTGGCATTTTTGAGAATATTTTTTGAATTTATTGGTATTTAATGGTGTTAATTTGGGAAAAATATAAAACGGGTTCTATAAATCATCAAATTTTGTAGAGAGACTATTTATGGCATAAGAATAATCCATCAAAATCAAAATTTTGGGGTTCATTAGCTGACCCTGACTATAGTTCTAAAAATCACGATTTATCGAACTTTTAATAACCCAAAACCTGTTTAGGAAATTCGCTTGAACCTGAAAATTTTACATGGATTTTAGGCATATTGTGACACTTTAGTAAAAATTATAGATTTTTCGGAAGTCAGATGGTATTAATCGCCAATTTATTGGTTAAACGGATTTTTAAAACAAAATTATTAAGCATAATAAATAAACTCAATATTTTCTTACAATAATTTTTCGAAACTTGTAAGTCGTTCCATGACTCACTGGCGATAATTGGAAAGTCGGGAGTAATTTTGAACTTTTCCGGAGTAAATTGGGTAATTGTGGTGCATTATTGTCACACCCTCAAATTTCCACATGCGGAGTTCTACCACGAGGCACGTGATAAAACAGGATCACAGTCATTAGTCGTATTGAACGACCACTATATGAGTTTAAAATTTTCCTGTTTGTTCATTCGTAAGAAAACACTGTATATACAATGAGTTGCGGAAGCGTAAATAATTACAAAACCAAAATAGCTAATGTAATTAAAGGTAAGTTTAAATGTTTGATAAAATCAATGTGTAACAACCCTCCATAAAACTGACACCCTCATAATATTCCTACACCCTAATATATTTTAGAATGTCCCATTATATCTTTATATAGACCCCGTATGTGGAAACCGAGTCCGAAATATGTTATAACATATAAAATAAATTAAAAACAATAAATATTAAGCTGAGGCGGGCCTCGTAGAACCCACCTCAACTTTCACGCGGGCAGTATCAAGGCTGAAACTTGAGTTCGGTGAATCTTAAGTTTAGACGGGCCGCGTAAGGCCACACCGTTAGTTGACGCGGGCCGCGACAAAGCAGGCCACCTGCCCTCCTCCGGAAGCCACCACGTATCGACACATGTTGAAGCTAGGGTGATGACACCTCAAGGCTACGCTATTGACCGGGTTTACGCGGCTGGTCTTGTATTACGCGGGCCGCGAGAAAAGCTAAGTCAGGCACTATATAAGGATGGCATCGGATCTCATTTCAGTTCTCTCACAATTTCAATCTCGAATCACAATTTCTGTAGGATAGTTATTATACTCGGGTATTATACCCCTAATTAGCGAGATTCTGCTCCGTTGTAAGTATTATAACCCCGGTTTCATAGTAGATACACTGCCAGATTGATTTAGGGTTCCGTAACAACTGTCGTGGTTCTGCCCGACGTAGTTGCTGGAATGCCGTCTCGGGGAGGGTATCATTAATATTTTCAAAGGGTTATGATACTAACATATGTATATTTGTATAAATTATAGATTATTCCCAGGAAACCCTTACGCAAAGTCTAAAATAGCAATGTGAGTTTATCCTCTTTTTGTTAAGCTTTTTGGAATGTTTTACAAAACCTTAATTGTTTTACAATGTGATTAAGCGGTGATTGAGTATTTGTAGTTCTTCAATTACTGCCGGTATGTTGGGGTTTTGTATACAAAATTTACTATACTGTGAGTAGTAAGTCGGGGATGACAGTACGTTACCATTGGACAATGAGTTAGCCAATGTGTAATAAGACCCACAAGTCAGTGGATTGACAGTACTGAATGAGTAATTGTGTAGAAATAAACAATGTGATCGCTCTTAATACTGTTTTAATTGATAAAATGTTTCTTTATTAAACTGGGATTCACTCACCAGTATTTCCCGCTGACAAATATTTTTAAAACATGTTTCAGGTAACCAAATGTGACAGCCAATTAGTAAAAAGCCAGCTGGAGAGCACTGAAGGCTTGGGAAAAATGTGGCTATAAAAGTTACCTAAAAGATGATGTTTTAAATTCAATAAAACAGGGTTTATCCCTATAAATGTATTGTAATAAGAAACTGGGGTTTTACCCATGTGATTATTAATATTAAATATGGTGGTTTTACTCTGATAAACATTTTCTAACTACGGTCCTGATGAAAAATTCCGCTGTCAAATTAATAAGCTGATACCACCAAACTCTGAGCTTGCGCCCGCCCGTTCCCGGGACAGATAAGGGATCGGGGGTTGCGACAGAAGGTGGTATCAGAGCCTAGCCACTGGTTCAAGCCAAAGAAGTGTTCTGCTGACACTTAAATTTTAAATTCTGTGTTAGGAAATAATTTATGTGATTATGTGTTTCATGTTAATTGACTATTTGTTAGTCTACAGTATGGGTAAGCAAAAGATTTTGGATATCTATCGTCAACTAGATAGTTCATCAAAAGTTAAGGGAACCTCATTTCAACCAAATACCTCAGGATACTCAGCAGATACTGGGGAAGGAATATTTGTTCATAAGGCACAGTCTAAGAAACCATTTACCTCTAAGAAGAGAAGTTGGATTATTAAAAAAGGTCGAGAGAAAATAAAGAAATCACAACAAAAAGAAGCGATAATTAATAAGGAAACCCAGGAAACAAGTAATAACCCACCATGGGAAAATGAATTAGATAGCCAATGGGAAAATCTCTACATGTTAGCCACTACAGCAGTAAATGTTAACTTATAGTTGAACCGCCAAACCAGTGCCAGCACCCATGCCACCTACGAGCTAGAAACTTTAAAAGAACTTCGTTTATTTGATAACAACCTAGTAAGAAGAAAGAGATAGAATAAACCTTACATAAATGCATGTTGAGCATAACACTCCTAAAACCTAGCTAGACTAAAATAAGTTACGGATGCATAACCACTAGTATATTTCGAATTTTAGTTTTAGTTTGTAATAGATATATATATATATAAATCGCAATATTTCTTTTTAATTAATTTGTTCGTATAATTGTACTAGATATTCGTTTGTGATAAATAAATATTCGAGTAAAATGCACGGATAGTCCCTGTGGTTTGGTAAAATTTCACCCTTAGTCCCCAACTTTTGGAAATTACACCCTTGCTCCCTGTGGTTTTACAGTTTGTTACGCGGATAGTCCCTGGAGTGGATGGGGGTTAGTTTTCTCAGTTAAGATGGTGTGAAATGACTATAATACCCTTAATATAAAATAAAATAAACAAATCAAATCAAATATTAAATATATAAAACATATATGTATATACACACATTGAACCATATATATCTCTCTTTCTACTCTCTCTCTCACTAAAATCCACCACTACCGTCACCTCCACTGCCGCCATCACCACTCCCCACCACCGCCATCCCCTTCCACCACCACACCTCCTCCTCCTAAACCCATACCCGCCTCCACCATCAACCACCCATCCCCAAATCAACCATCCCTATCCACCTCACCCTGTTGGCTTCACCAACCCCACCACCCTCCACCAACAATCGTACAAATAATCTGAAACAGATTTCAAGATGAAGCTCCCAGCACCTGCAAATTTCAAATTTTTGTACAATTTGATTTGTCAGAATTTAGGGTTTATTTGGGTTTAATTAAATCAGGGCAAATTATTTTACCGTGTTAAACGACTACGATTGGGGGTTATGGAGGTGCACGATTGGGGGGGGGGGGGGGTGCTCTGTGATTTGCAGGATGCACACCGATGTAAGTCTGATTTGCAGGTTCAGGATGATTTGCACACCGATGGATGGCTGGGTGGAGTTGAACGTGATGCGCAGGGTGGCAGATCTGGTTGTTATACGGGAATTACAGTGATGATGGTGGATGGTGATGTTTAACCAGTGGTCGTTGGATGTGGGTCATTGTGGTTTCAGTGGTTTTTGAGTTTTAAATTGGTGGTGATACATCAAAGTGAGTGACGCCGGAGTGGTGGTTCAGTAGAGGTGGTGGTTGGGAGAAGGTTCATGTGGTGGAGCGTTGTGAAAGAGAAGATGGTTACTATAAGATGAAGAAGAAGGTTTCTGGTGGTTCAGTAAGTGTGTGTATATACATATATGTTTTATATATTTAATACTTGATTAGTTTATTTTATTTTACATTAAGGGTATTATAGTCATTTCACACAAACTTAACTGAGAAAACTAACCCCAATCCACTCCAGGGACTATCCGCGTAACAAACTGTCAAACCACAAGGAGCAAGGGTGTAATTTCCAAAAGTTAGGGACTAAGGGTGAAATTTTACCAAACCACAGGGACTATCCGTGCATTTTACTCTAAATATTCGGATGAACAACAAAGTGAACCAGGAAAACCAGAATATTAATAATAATGGAAACCTAAGACCTAACACCTAGAAGTACAAGAAAATTTTAAATGCTATGCCTTAGTATAAGCTTTGAAATAAGCTAGTTACTTGTGAAGAAAAATTGTGATGGATGTTAGTATGACATGAGGATAATAATTAGAAAAGTGCAGATATGATAAAAAAGCAATAACACTTGGCCACTGTTATATCTTGTTTATTAGTATTACTCGATTCTAGAATATGATCCCTCATGAGAATACTGATTTCCTTGTTTCTTGATGCAAACTATAATAAAGAGAAAAATGCCCGGATAGTCCCTGTGGTTTCGCCTTTTTTCACCTATAGTCCCTATCTTTCTAAAACTACTTGAATAGTCCCTGTGGTTTTGATTTTTGTTCTCGGATAGTCCCTGGCGCGGATGAAGGTTAGTTTTCTCAGTTAAGTGGGTGTTGAAATGACCAAAATGTCATTTCCTTAAAAGACCAAACCATAGGGACTATCCGGGCATCTTCTCTTTATAAAACCCATCCACCCTTCATCTTCAACATTAAGAAACCCTAATACCCACACCCTGCTTCTCTTTAAATCCACTACCAAACACCCCCCACCTCTTGTTTTCCCTACCGACGAGCACAAGGGAGTCCGACTGGACTCCGGTGACGGGTCTAACTAGTTAATCGACCGGCAAGACACCCCAAACTCCTCCCCTCCTCCCCGACGAGCACAAGGGAGTCCGACTGGACTCCGGTGCCAGCTGCCGGTCATCCTTTTAAAATTGATTGCTGATCATTTCACTCGGTTTCATTGATTGTCGACATAACTATCAATCATTTTGTTCATGAATTTTGAACTGTTTTACCAGATGAAATAAGGTAAAACTTGAATATAATCTTCATACATCAGCATATCAGATCTGTGATAACTTTACCCAAATGAAATCAAATTTGTTTTATATCTGAAACTGATTGACAAAAGAAATATCAGTGATTTTTGAACAATATTCATTGTTTTCGGAGTATTCGTTGTTCAATTCAGACTGTTTCGATGTATTTCGAAAGAGTTTCGATCCGAGTATACGAGTTCAGTGGTGATTCGGTCTGTTTTTGATGAGTTTCGGACTGAATCCGATCGATTCGGATTGTTTCGATTGACTTTTGGTGTGATTAGTTGTGGGTTTTATGTGCATTTGATAAACGAACAAGTATAAAAAGTGCAGGTTTTGATTTAAGAAAATAGATCTGAAGTTGTTTGGTTTATGTTTGATATATAAAAGGGTTACGACAGATGGTTAATTGGTGTGTGGCAAAAGAGTTTTGAATTTTGTGAAATCAGATATATTCGATTAGGTGTCAAATTGTTTTGATTCTAGACAGTGATTTTCAGTGAATTACAAACTACTTTTCACAAATAAAATCAACATACATTTGTAGTTTGAAGAGTTTGTTTCAGATCTAAGTGTTGAAGAGTGGCCAATGAACTGTGGCGGTGATAGTGGAGGGTGGGAGAGGGTGATGGTGGGTGGAGGTTGAAGATAAAGTGTGGTGGTGGGGTTTTATAAATAAAAATGAAGAAGATACCCGGATAGTCCCTATGGTTTGGCCTTTTAAGGAAAGGGTATTTTTGTCATTTCACATCATTTTAACAGAGAAAAGTAACTGAAGTTAGACCCAGGGACTATCCGAGAACAAAAATCGAAACCACAGGGACTATTCAAGTAGTTTTAGAAAGATAGGGACTATAGGTGAAAAAAGGCGAAACCACAGGGACTATCCGGGCATTTTTCTCTATAATAAAAGATGTACTTTCAAAATCCTGATTTGAGATAAGTTTATTTATGGGAAATACCATGATAATTACCTCTCCGGCAAAACTGGGTATGGTGCGGTAGACTCTCCAGCTTGTCCGGGTGAGATGGGGTTACCTCTCCGGCAAGACCGAGTGAGATGGGGTACATGTTATGATAATAAAGATCTCTAAATAATACCATGACTTGATGTCTGATCTGTTTTTGGAAATATGAATCTGTTATATACTTTGACCTTATGACTGGTGTGTACATTACAAGTATGTGAAATACATGATTTTATAGATATGTATATCTATAAGGAAATCCAAAGACCATATTGATTGACAATTAGGAATAAATCACGAATAGATGTGTCAATTATAATTTTTTATTTAATCAGGAATCTCTCGTATATATCTTCAGATGACAAACATCATATTGTTTAAATCATCACTTTTATAATTAATACGATAAGTGGAACAGTATTAATTCTTTAAAGTTGGAATACTATCAAAAGTATAAAGAATGTCTAGTAGAGACAGCTAATGGAGAAACTGTTAGGATTTCTGAAATCTTGCAGGGAGCAAGAATAGAAATTTTAAATCAGAAATTTATTGCAAACCTTTATCCCATGAATCTGGTAGGATTCGATGTTGTTTTAGGAATGGATTGGTTATTAGCCAATAAAGCCAGTATTTTATGTGATCAAAAGTCAATTCAAGTAAATTCACCAAAAGGTAAAACGATCACAATTAAAGGAAATAAGCCGTTTAGATCCACAAAATTCATCTCTGTGATGAAAACTGCAAGTTCTATAAGAAAAGGTTCTATAGTGTATTTGATTTCTATAATCACTAACACTAAAGAAAAAGAACTAAAAGACATTCCGATAGTATCTCAGTTTTCAAATGTCTTTCCAGAAGAATTACCAGGAATACCACCTGACAGAGAAGTTGAATTCAGGATTCATCTACTATCAGGAACAGCACCAATTGCCAAAGCACCCTACCGTTTGGCACCCGCTGAAATGCAGGAACTGAAGAAACAATTAGATGAATTATTGGAAAAGGGATTCATACAGCCAAGTTCGTCGCCATGGGGAGCGCCGATACTGTTTGTTAAAAAGAAGGATGGATCAATGCATATGTGCATTGACTACCGTGAATTAAACAAGGTCACGATTAAAAATCGGTACCCATTACCGAGAATCGATGATCTGTTTGATCAGCTACAAGGAGCTCGATTTTTCTCTAAAATCGATTTAAGATCAGGATATCATCAATTAAAGGTACAGGAAGAGGACATTCCTAAAACCGCTTTCTGAACAAGGTATGGCCATTATCAATTTACTGTCATGCCATTTGGTTTAACTAATTCCCCAGTTGCATTTATGGACATGATGAACCCAATATGTAAGCCATATTTGGATAAATTCATAATTGTCTTTATAGATGATATTCTAATTTACTCTAAGAGTAAAGAGGATCATGCAAAGCATTTGCACGCACTTTTAAGTTTATTAAGAAAGGAAAAGCTTTACGCTAAATTCTCTAAGTGCGAATTTTGGTTAGAACAGGTACAATTCCTTGGACACCTAGTCAATCATGAAGGAATTCATGTAGATCCAACAAAGATTGAGGCAATTACTAAATGGAAAACCCCTGAATCACCAACCGAGGTTAGAAGTTACTTAGGATTAGCCGGTTATTATAGAAGATTTATTCAAGATTTCTCTAGAATAGCCATTCCCTTAACTAAGCTAACCTGTAAATCTGTTAAGTTTGAATGGGGATTAAAACAAGAAGAATCATTTAGAACCCTTAAGCAAAGATTAACCCATACACCCATGCTAGCATTACCAGAAGGAGCTGAAGACTTTGTAGTCTATTGTGATGCTTCTAAATTAGGTTATGGATGTGTATTGATGCAACGACAAAAGGTTATAGCTTATGCATCTAGACAACTTAAGAATCATGAAGAGAATTATTCCACCCATGATTTAGAGTTAGGAGCTATAATTTTTGCTCTTAAGATTTGGAGACATTACCTTTATGGTAGTAAGTTTACCATATTCACTGATCATAAGAGTTTAAGGTATATTTTCAAACAAAAGGAATTGAATATGAGATAAAGACGCTGGATGGAGATGCTTAGTGATTATGATTTTGATATCCAGTATCATGAAGGAAAAGCAAATGTAGTAGCAGATGCTTTAAGCCGAAAGTATCATGAAAAACCAAAAAGGGTACGTTCTCTTAAATTAAATCTGCAAATAGATTTAAATGATCAGATAAGAGAAGCATAAGAATCAGTAATCAAGGATGATTCTGAAAAATTAAAAGGTATGCTAAAAGAATTGGAACGAGGAATAAATGGAATTTAGAGATTCCATAAAAAGAGAATGTGGATACCTAAATTAGGAAATCTACGTCATCGTATATTAGAAGAAGCCCATAGTTCTAAATATACAATGCATCCAGGAAATGATAAAATGTACCAGGATTTAAGGAAAAATTTCTGGTGGATAGGAATGAAAAAGGACATAGCAGCCTATGTTTCTAAATGTTT